>JACXGJ010001087.1:0-94079 GCA_016801105.1 Esox niger | reverse complement strand
CCTGGTAAGTAGAAGACCACTCTGATCCTGTGTTTTATTTAGCACAAAATCTAATAGCTCAGTTAGGTATTTTCAGTTAATTAGTATGAACCCTGGGTTAACCTGTTTGTCTGTGTATGTACATGGCAGTGTTGTAACTAGCACTGATACACGAAACCAGTTCAGCTTCTTCCTGGGGTTCCTCTGTGATACCAGGCAGCCTGGACTGTCAACCAGGTATCCCTAATTGTTATTTTAATATGTGTCTGACAACCTGGTTTCCTTCCCTCAGGACCATTGAGCACTAACTGTTAAATGGAAGTATCATCAGTGCCTCAAGAGTTTGCTGTCTACATGCGTTGCCTCTGACCCCTGAAATCTACAATGCAACGTTTTACACTACTGACCTTTTGGGTCTGGAAAATTGCTTTATAAAATAAAGTTTGAATTTGTTTTGCCTTCATTCAAAATGTCTATAGTGTGATATGTCTTGGTGGATATTGGATTTTGAGTGGAATTGCACAGAAATATTATTTATGAGTGGAATGGCACAAAAATAGTATTTATGTATATAGTACATAGTTCTGAAAGATTTCTAGTTCTGAAAGATGGGATTAAACCCTTATAAAATTGTACAAGGGCAGTCATATAAATGCTCTATTGTATTTGGGCCAAAATCCAGGGTGGCCACAAGAATTACAGCTTTTAGAGTAAACAGGTTTTTTTATGTTAAATGGATCATTTTAGGCAGTGCTTTATAAACTGTAAAACCCGTGTTGGTTTTACAGTTTATAACCAAGTCCTGTGGCAGTCAGAGAATAGAAAGTGACATGTTGTATTTTGTTGAATGAATTGTGGGGGGAGGGGTTCTTACCCCATGTTACCCTACTGAACAAATACATAAACCAAATGTTAGTTGCTGGTCCGAGGTTTCATGAATTGTGATGAAGATAACAAAAAACATAATTGACTGATGTTTGAAGTTAACAAAATATGTTTCATTAACTGATTTTCTTAATGAACTGTACCTCAGTAAAATATTTATTTGTTTATGGATTGGATGACCTTTAAAGAAAAACATGGTTGTGTAATAACATGTCAAGTGCGCCCATACTTTACTATTTGAGTGAGATAGGTCAACATGTGCAGTAAACCACAGGACAGTAGCCAGTCTTCACCAATAAAAAGGGCTATTTTAGGCTTAAGGCTAGAGTTAAGGTTAAAATTATGCCGGTGAGTAAATGAGTCATTCCCCGGGCCTATATCCCAGTTTGAAGTGCTGAGCATTAGACAACGGGCGAAAGGAGAAGCGGTATTCTCGTTGACTGACGAGATTCTCGAGAAATATTGGTGTAGCGGCGCCATTTTGGGAAGGAGACAGGCAAAAGCGGCAAAAATTAAATAATAAAGCGAAGCATTTCCCAGCACTTTTAACAAGTTTATGAGACGAGCACCGTGGACCGGCTGATATATACATGGGCGTCTTGACCTTGTTAAAGAAAAACTAGCAAAAAAGGGAATGGCAACTGTCAAAGACGGCACGAGCTAGCGAGTAGGCTGAGACTGGCTGATTAAGGAAGCTATTTAGCTAACAGAAGAGATCCACAATCTGCAATATAGAGAGCACCTATGAAGTTATTGGAAGAGCTTTGACTATATTACAAGGTAGGTATTTTAACATCACCCATCGAACGTATCACGGTCGGGGAGTAGCGTAAGTTGTGGCTAACCTAGCTTGCAACAATAGAAGTAACTAATAATCGAACCGTTAGCAATTTGGCTACCAATTACACTAACGTGTTACCTGACATTCAAGAGTTGTGTGAGTTAGCTGCCGTACCAGCTCGCTAAGTAGTTTGTTAGTACATTATACATCAGGTAACTAAACAACTAGTGAAAATTGGTTAGCTGATGTTCAACCGATGCTGTTAGTATATTAATAACCAATAGCTACTAATCAAATTGCTATACTTTTTCTGGCTACGTACACAGTAGTCAGCTAACTGTCAATGAAACGGTCAGGAATTGTGCTGTAACGCTACGTTTTATAGCCTTCTCGTTCTCATTCCTGTCTTTCCCATTTATAACCGTTTTTATTATTTGATTCTGTCTGTAACTACGCTGTTAACGTGCTTTTTCTTTTTGGAATACAGGTGGACAGCCACACTCCATAGGATATCCCAAACAAGAGGATTGCCTTACTAGCTACTTGACTTCCGAGTTGCATTGAATGGGATCAAACATGTGGTCTGGCTTTATAGAAATACAGAACTGTTTCACTTTGCATATCATTTGAAGCTAATATTATGTGGACATCATGCATTCGCAAGATCAGTCTGCTCTTCCAGTTCCAAGTCAATAATGTTTTTCTTGAGAACGTACTCCAACGATTACATGCTGAGGTTTTAGATAGCTAGCTTTGTTTAGTGACAACATGTGAACAGACTGACACGTTGTCTAAATTCAGCAAATATGATTTAATGGAATGTGCACTCCAAACCAACTACTGAATCACTAAATCTTTCCTAAAGACGTTGTAGTAAATCCACCTCAATGTCACCTTTGTAATATTGAACACAAACCTCACTGGATTTCCTTCATCAAATCTGAAGGACTGTTCTGCCATCTTGGAACAGGAATAACACCGCAAAAATGGAAAGTTAGTTTGGATTATCAACATCGTCATTTTGTAAATATCTACACGGTACATGTGGGGCGCAGATTTAACTGAATAACAACTGCTTGTGTGAACAAAAACACTGTTAGTCTTGGGATTACGGCGCAGCAGAAGCCTCGGCTCAGTCCTCCAGAGCTGGTTTGTATGACTTTTGTTATATTGCACCCCAATATCTTACAAAGATGACCTGATATTGGCATTATTTGAAATCAAGCAAAGCGAGTTTGTCATGCCCCTGTGAAAGTGGCCATGTCACATGGTGTCAACAATACTCTTTAGAGTTTAGTTTAAAAAAAGTCGTTTTGCTGATATTTTTTTTTAGTACTTTTGGTCTTAGGTGGAATTCAGCATTAGATACAATTCCACATGTTTGTGCATTTTTGGTGAGTAGGGAAATAAATGTAGCTTTCAGTGCCTTGGCCTAAATTAACTACATTTATACATGGCATAAGCTCTCTAGTTAACGTTTTTGCTATATTGTGGTGGTGTTTAATTATACAATGCCATCATTTTCATAAAATATAATGAACATATATTTTGTAAATAGATCTGCCCCCGTTTTAAATAACATATTATGTTTTTGGACTTACTGCTGTGATATATTTTCACACAAAGCATTGTGGATGTTGTGAATGAATGTTTCAAAATGACTGTCCTCAAGTAACCATAAAACTTAGCCTTGTTTTAACTTTCAGTGTGAAGTAATTGGTGGTCTTTTTAACTTTATCCAGACCTATATATATTTGTAAGAAAAGGTTTGTGAACCCTTTTGGTTTTTCTAACTAGCTCCATGAATGGCTCCTTAAATATAGCCTCATCTTTAATAGATACCTGTGATTTAACATATAATACACAAACAACATGTAAAAGTACACTTGTAATTGGACACATTGGTCAAACATAAACAGTATAGGCTGAAAAATCTAAACCGTAATGTTTGGTAACTGGTTGAACCTACTTGTGTTGCAATAATATGAAGCACGCCTTTTCTGTAGTTGCTGATCATTCCTGTACAACAGTTATTATGTATTTTGGACCATTCTTCGTTTTACCGAACTCTTTCAGCTCATTGATATTCTTATGACGTCTTGCATGAGCACCTCGCTTCAGGTCGTGCTACAGCATTTCAATAGGGTTGAGGTCAGGACTCTGACTTGGCCATTCCAAGATGCAAATTGTTTTCTCTATAAGCTATTCTGTTATGGATTTGCTTTTGTGTGCATTCATGGTCATACTGTGTGACCCAATGTCTTTTCAGCTTCAAGTGATGGACGGTACCCTTGGTATTCTGTTAATTTCATAACGCCCGTTTGGATTTATTATTCCCACAATGATTGGATGCCGTCCTAGCCCTGAGGCAGAAAGGCAAACATCAACCACACTCCAACATGCTTCACAAAGGATGAGGTTTTGGTACGCTGTTTTATTTTCTCCTAGCGTAGCATTCTGCCATAATGTTGCATTTTCGTCTCATCTGTTCATACTGCACATTTCTGGCAGTGTTATGGAACATCCAGATGGCTAACTTTAGTCATGCAGTGGTTTCTTTGTGTTATTCTCCCATGGATCTCACTCTTGTTTAGCTTCTGTCTCATTGTGGGTTGTCACTGTCACTGATTTGGTTACCTTCGGTTTCTTTACCACTGTGACAATTATGCCGCATGCTTTTGCTGTTGTGATGGGATGATTGAATGGTGAACTCTGATGCACTGTTCAGTTTTCCAAGCATTGCTGTGGGCTATGAATCCACATTGTTACTTTTTCCCCAGTGCTCGTGGCTGTCAGTCGGGCCACGAAGTCTTAACCGACGTGACTGGAATAAAACGTCTATGTAAACATTCAACGTGTGATAATAAAATCTCCGACCAGCAGATGTCACTACTATTCATCGTTTAGCCACAAAGGTTGTCCATTGCTACCTTGTTGTGGTCTTTGCTGGACTCCAGATCCTTGAAAAGCAGCTGAACACATTTTGCTTAATTTCAACACTCTGTATACATCTTGACTAAACGGCATCCAGGTCTTTGCCTTTTGTGAGCTAATGAGGCCCAACAACTTTTCTCCCATGGTCTTCTGAAGTATTATATTTTAACTGGGCTCTTCGTCTTTTTTTATTGAAATGCAGACTTTGTTGGTAACCAAACTTGAACCAGACCTCTGAACCACACCTGAATGTAATCTCAATGATTGGATCACATTCTGCTACCTACTTCACATGACCTTGTTATTCTTAAGGTTTATATAACTGCCCCAACATATACTATTTATGTTTGACCACTCAAGACACGTACACATGTTTGGGTGCTCTTTGTTAAATCAGACTGTGTTTGTCTTGTTTTGACCAGGGTTATATTTTTGGAGACATTTACACAGGTCATCAAAAAGGTTTCACGAACTCCATCTTACAACTGGATTCAAGGAGGTAGCTCAGCACTTTAGCAATGAGATGAATACATTGTATGGTGATATCTCCTTGAGGTTTCTGGCAATTTCCACCCCTGGTTTGGAATTGCTGTATTTTTCTGATGCCAGATGCATCTCGGAGACTGACATGCCAATGTAGGCAATATTAGCCACGTTTATTCTTTCCACGTGTCGTTTGCCTTTTTGAGAGTCAGTAGTAGCGGCTGCTCCCTGTCGCGGTACATGATGTGATGTTTCCTTTCACAGCTGTGTTTGTGAAACACCTAGGCTTACTGATGACCAACCCTCAGAGGGAATCATCTACAAATGTCCCGTCATGGGCGTCACCCTACCTCTGTCTGGCCCTGTGCTGATGAGTTCACGGCCGTGGCATCAGCTCACTTACGTTGGCACACTTCTGGCACCGCAAGGCTTGGATGCCGGGGTTTTCCCTGTGGGAATGATCGTCTACACTCCGTGTGGAGTCCCAAGGGATCCTAACGGGGCGTACTCCATTCTGTCACCTTGCCTTGTGTCCGTTGGTTGGTGGTGCGCGGCTAAAAAGCTAATTCTGATAAGAAACCGTTGGACTGAGGCCAATTGGTGTTTGTTGATGAGTCGCCGTAGTTTTTCCTCTAACACTGTCTGTCTCGTGTTTTAGGGGCTGAGGAAATGAGGTGTTGATGTCTTGCCCGCCTCACTGGAGACTCAAACCTAAATGGCGCAGCATGACTTCACTCCAGCCTGGCTTAATTTCCCCACAGCGCCGTCCTCATCCAAGGTACCTGGGGCGGGGGGGTGGTGGTGGTGGTGGTGGTGGTGGTGGTGGTGGTATGTGGGGTGCGTGCGTGCGTGTGTGCGCACGTGTACAGGATCTTCCATTTGTACTATTTTGAAGACACATTTTCTGTGTATTGAAGACACAAACAGGACAACAGACTCGCAGATGTTGTTGTCTGGAGTGCTGGTCGTCCTTAGTCTGTCTTCGTATGTTAGTCCTCTCAGATCTACACCAAGCCTTTCCAGTCTCCTGCCGAATGCCTGGACAACCACAGGGATGTAAGTCGCCGGCGCCGCCACAACTCGTCCGACTGCTCGGAGTCTGTCGGCGGATGCGCTGCTGGTACGTAACCATGTCATGTTTGAAGCAGAACGTCTGTTGTCCGCTGTGATGTTTGGCCTAGGGTTGTTTAGTTGAAGACATTTTACCATTCAAATAGTTTTTCGGGTCTAAATTCAGGTTGAAATAAGTTATCTGTGATCCTTTGGACGGAGTCTTCCTCTTCATCCACTTATCCGTTGTCGGCTCGTGGGGGCAGCAGCTCCAGCAGGGGACCCCAAACTTCCCTTACCCGAGCTACATTTGCCAGCTCTGACTGGGGGATCCTGAGGCGTTCCCAGGCCAGTGTCGAAATATAATCTCTCCAACTTGTCCTGGGCCTACCCCGATGTCTTTGAGGACCTCTGGGTAGGCCCAGGACTAGGTAGGTGGACAGTCCTAATTTTGATTGTTTCCATCTAAAGGCAGGAAAATATTATTTTTCTGGACAAATTAATGTTTGTGAGATTCAAATAGAAAACAAGTCTGTCCTTCCCGCTTCCTATGTAGATCTGTTACTAATATCTTAGATCAATATCAGCCTGTATTACGGTGGCCAATAATGCCGGTTATTCAAAAGGCTTCCCAAACCTTACCCTGCAACTGTGTGCCTTTAGAAACGTTTGTCACATGTTCTTAGTGCTTCCTCTGAGGGACATTCTGGGCAACAGGGGAGCCTGGAAAACTAAATGAAGTGTATAGAAATTGCTTATTATCGGTTGGGCTTGGGGTTATTGTGAATTCCAGATTTCATGGTATGTCTTTCTAGTGAGAGAAATGACAGCACAGTACTTCAGGGCTTCTTCATAATAAAGTTTAACGGTCTTATAAGTAAATCCATATCCTTTCCCACCGTGTTTGTCTTTGTAAGACTATTGCATGTGGTAAAGCCCAAGTTGTCTGTTTCACAGGAGGCTACTCCAGGAATGAGAAGAACGGATGGAGAGTCCGAAACGGCAGCGAGGGCTCAAGCTCACGTGCTCCAATCACCCAGCCTGGACCCCAGTCCGTCTCTAAGAACAAAGGTCCGGGGAAGGTTCAGCAAGGCCACAGGGACAGACGCAAGAAGTTTGAAGCTGAGGACTTTGTGAGTTTCATGTTAAGCCATATGGAACTGTTACCTTCGCTTTTGTCCTTTGACCAATCAAGTAGTCCCAAGATGTTCTCAGAAGGTCAACCACTTTGACACACATTTATTTGTGTGTATCCTGTTGGTACGTCAAGTCCGCTTGGAGCAAATTCTCTGTCTGCTCCAGATACCTCATCTTTACTATTATTCTATTCATTTTGATGTGGACATAGATATGGATTATGAATTGTACGTATGGTTCCAAATCCTTGTGTTGTGTATGATGTGCTTAGTAGTTCGTGTGACGTTAGACGCTGTTTTTCCTTTCAGCCCTCACTCAACCCGGACGCAGAACGTGAGATCAACCACAACAGATCTGTTTCCACTGGCGTATGGGGTGAGCTCTCCGTTCTCCAACTTTATTTGACTTAAAAGCGTGTGTTCCTTCAGTCACCTTTTGAACCAAATAGGTGCCGGCCTTGAATTGACCAGCAGGCTGTTTTGCCATGCCTCCCGCTGTTTCTTGTAGAACATCCGCCAAACCCTCAGTCCAGGACCTCTAGAATGACTGTGATCAAACGCGTCTCCAGGGAGGAGCCCCCGACTGCTCCGCCCTCCCCTGCCACGCCCCAACAGCAACACGCCTCGTCTCACAACGGCGCTGGACCCTCCGTCTACAAGGGCCCCATCCTCAAACCAGTCAGTCTTCCAGTCAAGGTGAGAGTCGTATCTCTCTACCATTTGACTTTCTGACCTGAAAGGACCGGGGATGGTGGGCTGTGTGGACTAAGTGCTTTTTCCTTCATCGCTGTCAGTTATTGACGTCCTGTTGGGTCAGTGGCTCTTTCAGGCTTATTTTTGGTTGCTTCTGTGATAAGCCTGTGATTTGGAATGGTTGACTTCAGGGCTCCAGATTGCGAATTGTGCATTTCGTTACCCACTATTCTTGGCTTTGCTTTTGTTACATTTTCAAGAGATCCCATCAGCACAACCGTTAAATGTTGTTTTTGTTTTCTGCCCGTTTAATGCTCTGGCCAACTAGTGGTGTCAGCGTGAATGGATTTATTTATAATTTATTTTGCCGTGTTTCTCAGGTGAGTCGATCCAGCTCGTTGTCCCCAGTTGATAAGGGCAGTCCACCGCGGCTCATGATGCGTCTGACACGCATGCGTTCGGACCGCAAGAGCCACTTCCTCAAAGCCCTGAAACGGGACATGGTGGATGAAGAGGACCTCCATCACCATTGCAAGGTGTGGTCCAGGTGTTTGTGTTTTCATGCGCATGTCACTTCCTCAGAACCAGAAACTCTCCCTCGGAAACAGTTTATCGCTCCAGCTTGTCTGACGTTGAAAAGGAAAGCGTGTGACGTTTATTTTCCAACACTAACTGTTAATTGGCTGTTGGTCTTTGATGCCCCGCGCACCATCTCAACCGGCTCTGGCACCACCCCTTTGAAATGATCTGGCTGACTTTGTTTGATGTGTCCCCCCCCTTCACCCCCCAGGACGATGATGGCTTCCATTTGCAGAACAGCATCATGGGCTGTGGGGATGAAAACCTGAACCGCTATGAGTGCAGCGTCTCTCAGAAGAACAGTAACACCACTGCATTGCTGCGCTCCTCCACCTTTCCCCAGCAGGAGGTGCTGTCCAGCTCTCTGGAGGCGGAGCATAGGTAAATACTTTTTTTTTTTTCTGTGGATCTGAGGCAACTTGGTAAATGTTAACTGTATAACAAACGCCATATTACACAATCACTCATCTGGTTCCTTACAACAAGTAACTATGTTCATATCGGAAGTGCAGAACGTTTTTTCATGTTATAGACTTTTTTCAGGCAGTTAACAATAGAGTTGCAGCTTTGAGTAACTATTTTGTTGAAATGTCAGAGTGATTCTCATTGGAGCTTGGGTCCTAAGGCGGTGCTGCGTAGCACATAGCTGGCCATCAGTCCATGTTTGAGTGTTGATGGTGCCACTAGCAGACAACTGACCTGGAAGCTCGATGACGTGCAGTTATCGTCCATGTTCCCCATGGTTGGCATCATTCCTGTTCAATCGTCAATCAATCACATTTATTTTAAAAAGCCCTTTTGTCACACAGTGCTTTCACAAAACACCCGGCCTTAAACCCCAATGAGCAAACAACAGTAGTGTTGAACTTCACTGGCTAGGAAAAACTCCCCAAGGCTGAAATTTAGGAAGAAACCTAGAGAGGAACTAGGCTCAGATGGGTGACCAGTCCTCTTCTGGCTGTGCCGGGTGGGTGAACATATTAAGAGTCCAAATTATGCAAACTGTTGTTACGCTTAAGCTCTGTTTCTGTTGGTTTTCTGGTACGCTGACCAAGAACATAAGATTTCGGTTCGATCATTTTTGTATTTTTTGCCATAACTGAAAATAAACTTGTCATTTTGGTGAAGACCGCTCACTGTTTGGTCTGCGCTAATGAACATAAAGGCCCACTTTATATACATTGCAAATCTGGAAGTTTCTCTCACCCTTTCCCAGGTTGTTGAAAGAGATGGGTTGGCAGGAGGAGAGTGAGAACGACGACACGTGTGCTCCTCTGACCGAGGATGAAATGAGGGAGTTCCAGGCCATCAGTGAACAGGTAACGCCTCCTTCACCCTTTCATAGTTCAGTGTTCCAGCATCACATCCGTGTTACTTCCCTTTTTGGCCACGTGTTGCCTGCTGCTGAATTCAGTCCCTTGCCTTAACCCCCCCACCCCCCCCACCACCCCCCTTTCTGTTGTCTAAAGCTGCGGAAGAATGGCCTGAGGAGAAATGGCCTCCCGAAGAACGGCCCACCTGTGGACTCCCTGGCCGTGTGGAAGACCGGCAACCTCAGAATGGCCGTCAACGCCACGGAGGAGACGGAGACCAGCAGTTCTGACACCTCGGACGACGACGCCTGAAGCAGCCATCTTGACTGACCCTGGACCATGACTCTACCGCCACCTCACTACCTGTAATCTGAGGGACGAGGTCACCGCCGAGGCGCCAACCGAGTGGGCACCTCACAGACACCCTCCCACCATTTCACAGAAATCCCTTCAACAAATGGACACATGCTCCAAATGGACTGGGGGGGGGGGTTGACACACACACAGTTTTATGGCTTTGTTGCAAGGCTCCTTTTTTTGAGGGGGGGGGTTGGGGGCTAGAGATTTCAATGTTGGACTGAATGTTTGTTTCATCACTGAAAAGATTGAAAATACGTACCGTATGATGAATGTGAAAAAAGGTCCGTTCTGGAGGCTATTGAATAAAATGATTGCAATTCACAATAGATTTCGTCTAGTCGAGGTCTTTACGCTACATAGAAAAATGGGAATTAAGATTGACATTTTGAGCACAGATTGGAAATGAGGGAACCCATTGTGTTTTTACTTCATTTATTTCCTCCACAACTGTTGACTGCTAATTTTACAGATGTGGTATTCTTTTCTTGTCCAACCTAACATTCTCTGCACTTACTGTGAACTACAAACACATTAGCCTGAATGTAACTAGCCAATTAGGAGATTCTGGATTCTTCAGCCATCTTTCACCTACTCCTTTCAACTTCTATTGTTTTTCTTGAGTAATGTTTACTTCTGACCAAAAATTTCAGACAATTCTTTGATTCATTCTGCAGAACTGCTATACGTGTAAATCTCATTTTAAATGTTTCACCTTTTTTCTTCGTTTTAGTTGGCAGTAATCAGAAATGTTCCAGACTGACTATTGCCGACATTGCTTTGGATCAGGTTGAAGTCATGCAATTTTCATACTAAACAGGAGTCTCTGGATCAGATTTCTCATCGAGGTCTGGGTCCTTATGCATCCATTTTATTCACCTCTTCAGCACGGACATTTGCCGCCAGCACACAGCTATTGTACCTGCCTCAATGTCAGGCTTTGATACGCCCACAGCCTTATTTTCCCTCAGGTGGTTACTGGTTCCAAAAACAGCAGCATCGACCTGTCAATAAGGCCAAACAGGTGGCAGGAAGCAAACCCAAGGGAAGAGACGCACTCTGGGTAACACTATTCGGTGGCACATCTAGCTGTGAGCGAGCTGCTTCTGCTGGATTTGCCACAGGTATGAATCAGAACGGTGGACGATGTCTGTCCAGCTTTGCCTTGATGGTTGGACTTCTGACGTTTAGGCCAACCGACGTCAAGTGTGGCATCATGGGTAAGTGGATGTGTTCGTTTCATGCTAATGCTTTTTGGTGTGAGACATGAATCCTTGAACACAGCGAAGGTGTTTGATGTATGTAGTGAAGAATGTTTGTATTTCTGTTGCTTCTTCTGAAGGAGAAGTGTTTATTGATCAGGTTTGTGGGTAATGTGAGATTGATGTTAGGACGTGGATGGGTTTACTTATAGTGACAGGAATCAACAGAAAACTGCCCTCACCAATTAAATATGCATTACAACTGTTAATCTGTGTTAATCGTAAATTATCAGTCCAGGGAAAATCTCAATTCTAAACTTTTAAATGTTGTAGTTAACTTATACCAAAACAATGTTCACTCACCATATTTGTGGCCAAAGTGTGCATTGAAGAAAACCAATATTCAAAAACCGAAACTCAAATATATTAAAATATAACCTTTTCAAAAGTACTTGCTACTATTCAGCATATGATGAGCTGGTTAATCCTTGTCGTTCGGTTGTAGGGGTACGCCTGAAAAATTGGATGAGAAACCCAGCTCTGTTTTTGCCTTTTAATACCATGTGGATGCATGGCTACAACATTTCTAAGTAGTACCTTTCTTATTCAAGAATATGATTGATGTCCATAAGATTATCTATTTGGACACCCAAGTTAATGAAATATAATATTTAATGTCAATGTATTTCTACATTTTACATATTGAAAACATCTAAATAAGGACAATCCAAGTGCAAAAACAATATTAAAATAAATATTTAATCATTGATTTTCCATTCTGAATAAAATTAAAGGAAATCATAACTGAGCTTCTTAAGTGCTGTTCAACAAATTAATTCATAATAGTTCAATAAAAAGAGGGACCTTCCTGATAACAGTTCTTACAGGGTCTGGCCAAACTAGATAAATGAATATATTAAAGAATTTGGTGCTTTTGTTGTTTTAATAATGTAGTATAATTAGTATGTTCACAGCAATGAAAAATAAATTACCTCGCTTTCTTACAAAATGGCCCTGAATATTGCTTTCATTTGGAAAGCGACCTGTTGTCTATATTGACTGAATGCTCATTTAGGCGCAGCACATCTGTGTCTCTGTCTCCAGTCAATATTAATGAGATACATATTCCCCTGCTGTGAATGAACATAAATACCCCACAGTGGTACCAAGTGGGAAGATGTATGTGTCTTTGGAGATATGCCCAATTAAGCTGTGCTTGTCAAAGCGTTACTCTTTACCATGGTAAATTATGGTGTGTTGGAGACCCATCAAATTCTTTTATTGAAATGTGGTCATGAGCGAACAGACTTGGAATAGGGTATATTTAGGTCAAATGTTTTTTACCCCCTTGTCAAAGTAATCCCACACAGCCTCAATTATGTTGAGCCTTGGGCTCAGATGTTTCCTGTCCAATGCTTACACGTTTCTTTTGCAGACCTCCTGTGGAAAAAATAGGTCTTAATGATCTTTGTCATAATGAAAGATAACATTTTGGAGTGTTGGTCAGAAATTGGGATTTGTTCTAAGACTGTCCTCACAGCGATCGTAAACGTTTACATGGATATCCTTCTGTTCCCCAAGGAAGTGATCTTAAAAGACAAATGTTCATTTTAATGTACAGTACCGGTAAAAGGTTTGAAAACACTTACCTCATTAACTTGAATGGGTAAATGTGTCCAACATTTTGACAGGTCCTGTATGCTAATGTCAAATAATATTTGTACATGCTAATAAACACTTAGTGCCCAGATAAATACTGTAGTTTCAAACAATTTCCTCCAGTCTGTTTTCCAGAGCCCTAAACTTGCATAGTTTATTATTATATGTTGGTGTACTGTACGCAGCACCCTACAAAACATTCATCTGAAAATATTCAGTTATTTTCCCAGAGATCCATTTAATCCCTTGCAAGATATACGTACTGTATTTGTCTTTTGTGATTGTCCAAGTCACTCTAAAGATGGAGGTGACATATGATTCCGGTGTCGTGGTCACATGGGACAGCGAGGGTGGCCTGATTACCCAGTGTGCCCTGCTCGTGGCCGTGGACGGGGCGCAGTACGTGGACATATTCCTTCTACCAAGGTACCAGGTGTGAATGGAACTTGATAAATAAAGCTGAGAAGAGTTTGTCTCAGGGCTACTGTAGTTGTATCATCCGCTCTGCTGCAGTAAGAATGAATTCATCCAGGTTACAGGGGAGCATTTCTCAGAAAATTCTAGTCCGTTTAATCTGCATTGTTACTTTGCATGTTTGCCATCGAGGATGGTTAGGGACATTTACATTAGATTACCACACTGTGCTCCATTCTTCTGTTAGCCATTCAATAGCCTGTGAACAACCAGTTATTTCAACAGTGTTTTAACAATTCAATGTTTAATGTCATTTGTTGGTATTCCTAGTTTTGGCTCTTTCCTGTTTGTGAACCTTACTGAAGAGGGGAACTGCTCTTTCCAATTGACCTGCTTTGACCAATCAGAGGAACTCCACAAGTCACAGAGTGTTATTGTCACACCTTGTGAGTGGCCTTGTAATGGGCAATACTTGTACTGCTGTTATTAGACAGTGCTGTTTCATTACATTCCGTTATTATACCTCTGCGTCCAATCACTCATTACTATCATGCCTTATTGTCCTCCAGGTTCTCTATCTACCACTTTACCATCCTCCCCTATCCAGGTGAATAGGCCCGACAGCATTGCACATCAGAACAACCTGTAAGCTCACCATTTGTGTCTGAGTCCGAGACAATTCACATCTCTATTATTGCACTTGCGTTTGATTGAGGCTTAGGTCATTGATCATATCCTGAACTCAATGTTTTTAATGAGTAGTTTTCCACTGTGCCACTAGGGGGCACAAGATCACTTGTTATGTTCAGCCTTTTTGTTGAAGATTATGTAGGTGTGCTTCATCTATAAGGACAGACACTGTTTTTTCTAACATTTTGTTTCATATTTTTCTTTTTCATTTAACTTTACACACCCAAAAATCAATTTCTATAAAAAAGATTCTAACCTGAGATTTGAAAATCCCAATCCAAAATCCTATTCCCCCGAATCCAAACAATTCGCCCACTCCTGATTTATTGGAAAGAGAGGATTTGGGTTTCAGAAAGAGGTTACTGTTAACAGAATGACAGGCTTATGTTAATTGGATTTTTCCATGAACAAACCGAACCGTGATGACTTAGCATGACCCCGGTCTTTGCCATGTACTACGGTCCAAAAAAATCTAAACAATTCCCCAAATTGTCAATTATTCCAAGAAATACTTATTTACGTGTATGTTTATAACCTATGTCATCAAATCAAAACATTGTGATTTTATGAATAAGTCCTCTTTTTCTTGGAAAGTGGTTATCTAAACAATGAGAGGACTGGGCCCATCTTCATACTGGAAGTGTGACGTGGCTCAACTTTCTCAAAGATTTCATCACAGATGTAAACAGGAAAGGGAAAAATCAACCAAGAACTGCTACAAAAATGGAATCCCTCAAGGACATTTATCAGAAGTACATATCGTTTCTTATTTTGGTCTGTGGATCTGTCAGTTTTTATTTAAGACATTTAAAAATGGGGAAAGACAGTTGTGTTTAGGATAGTGCAGTGGGCTGGATTCAACTCCATCATGCAGCCTTCTATGTGCATTGATGGAAGGTGTCCAGACTGCTGGAACACCCTGGGCCACAGTCTTCAGTGCATCTAACGGTAATTAGCGCATGTGCTGATTGTTCTTACATTTTGCCGACTAACACTCCTGTATAAGTGTGTGTGTGTGTGTGTGTGTGTGTGTTTTATTGAAAGTTGTTAACATATTTTTGACATGAGAGCATTATGCTAGCTCTCTCTCCCTGATTCATCATGATGGATCATTAAAACCCTCTGACAGTTTCTTAGAGCATGTCTGAAATAGAAGCCTGTGAAATCAAAACCGTATCAGAAGTTGCACTGACTTACTGATTAACACACACTCGCCTCATACGCAAGAGTTCAGTGCATCTTTACGTCATCACTCTGTTCTGATTGGTACACAAATAAGTAGCGTCATTGTCCCACATTTTGTCAATGTTTCCTGTGTGGGGTATGTTTCTGTGTGCGTGTAAGTACGCTTGTGGTGGGGGGTTGTTTATTTGAGTACTCATGACTTGCAAACAACAGAGAGCTGAGAGCATGAGCACATAAATACAAACAATCAACAGCCTTAAGCCTGTGCGTGTTGGGATAGTAACTGAGAGGTATCTTGGTTTGAATCCCAGTGTCGACAGAATAAGCAATATGTTGTGTTTGTGAACAAGGCCCTTAAGCCAAAAATGATTTCAGTTGTCAATTGCAAAAAGGTCCAAATACAAAGTAACTTCTGCTTTTAATTAACTCTTCTGCCACACTGAGGGCCCAGGGAGCAATTAGGGTTAACTGCCTTGCTCAAGGGCAAAACATCTGGTTCCTGTCTATCTTTCCGCCCACATGTAAGTCTCTCTGGAGAAGAGCACTGCTAAATTATGAAAATGTAAATGTTTTGGTTTGTGGTAAGTCGCAATATGTTTATCTCTTGTGTGTCTTTGCATTAGAGGGAGTCAAAATGTTTAATAGTCAAACGAACAACTCGCTGAGAAAATGTCATAATCAACATCTCATCCAGCCAGTGTCTTAACACAAAACCTTGTGACAGATTAGGAATATTTGTTTGATTTACTGACATGAAGTGTATATAATCTGTGAGCATGCTCTTCCCAGGGACGCTGTCGCTGGCAGTACGTTTGGGAGCATTGGCGGAGTCCTGCTCGTCCTTGTCATCTGTGGCCTCTGCAGGAAACGGCGGCCTGGAGGAGAAGGAATCAGAGCCATCTACAGGTACAAGGAGGGCTGGGGTCAGTTTCACCCTTGCTGTGCACACATTACACATCGACTTGTGAATCATCCTTCATAAGTCACTGTAGTAAAGAGAATTCCATGTCCTTTTCTCAATAGGCTTGCTCGTCTTAACCTGGTGATTCCTATTCACATGTTCAACCATGGAGAGCAATGATCATCATCAGGTGCACGCTCTGTCTTTGGTGTGTTGCTCAGGAAATGTATTTAGTTAATTTACCAACATTTTAAATGTATAAGTGAACAAAGAGACCAATGTGATCGTAGGAGCTCACAGCATTGACCATCATTTGATTCTACATGGTGATAGGTCAAATACATCTTCAGCCAGCCTGTGAATATCTTTCCACTGTAGTTAATTGAAAGACTTCCTCTGTAGAATTCCTCTGTTAGTCATGAAATTCCAAGCACATAAATGACATGGTAGACAATTTCCAGAGATGGCGTAGGAAGCAAATAGTTAGCGGACAATACAAGGATTAAAGTGTCTTAGTGTCTGTGCTACATTGCTGGGTTACGCTGCAAAGATTTGGCTGGTGGCTAGTACAATGTCTCCTGTTGATTATGCACACAGTCTCGAGATAATTCTACTTAATTTTCATACCGTGCAGCATTGATTAACCATTCAGGTCCGGGAGGTCCGAAACACTTATTTTCTGTTCCTTTCAGGTAGTTCATATAATTCACCAGAGGCCTAGCAAAGTACGAAGCGGGTTTTGGGTTAGCTAGCTAACTTCAGGTTGAACCTCGGGCTGTCGGTGTCACGGCGGTGTTCCAATTGTTACGGGGGTTACATCTCCATTGTAACTAGCCTGCTTCGGAGCAAGTTATTTTCGAGATAACAGATCAACACGTGTAAAAGCACCGCCTACTGACCAAGCAATGACCGATTGAAAATGGCGTCTTCATTATTAGGTGTTCCGGGGTGCTCAGTGTGGTATTAGTGAGAGGGTCGATTAGAAAAGCGAGAATATTTAGAGACCCATTGGCTTTCTCTGATGAATGTATTTACCAAAGTTATGGAATCTCAGCGGAAGCCTTACGTGTCCTTGTCAGCTTCTTGAGCCGTATGTCGCCAGTGCGGCACATCGAAGTCGTGCATTTACAGTTCCACTGACTGTATGGATGGGGTCGCGTTTTTTTGCTACAGGTAGTTTCATTTGTGCCGTGGGTGATGCGGAGAACATAAACAAAAACGCAGTCTGCTGCGCCATTCGCATGGTGGTTCTTGCTCTAACAGAGTTACTTGGTACGTTTGTTGTGTTCACAGGCCACTTGCCCACTTGGTCTATTAAAGAGGGCTTTTATGAAACATCCGGTTGACAATACGTTACGTTCACTACTTCTATGAATGACTTAGAACCTATGACATTTACTGTTGTATATTTGATGCGTAATACTTAGTTCCCCAGTGATCGGTTCCACAGATTGCTCCCATATTCCGATAACAGCATCACTGGGCAGAATGAACCCAATTGTGTTACTCGTAAGTCATTCCACAGCGTCAACGTTCAGGTAATGGAACAATGAGGATAGTCATTGTTTGGTCTTATGGGTTCATTGCCTACCTGGACACCAAGGGTTTTCAGAAAAAGCAGTATGCTGGACAAAATGTAAATGTAATTCCTTTTTCGCACAATATTCACACAACACAGGTGTCTCAGTTGTACAGTATTTCTCCCCACCAGGGAGTCCCTTCAAATGTACATTGATGTTTTATTTATTTTTTATTTGCTCGCAAGATGCTTAACACTGCCATGGTTACAACTGAATGAATAAAGCAAAAACTGTCTTGTACGCCATTAAAATTAATCTAAGCAGAACATTAATTTAATGGAGTGCACAGTAGTAATTACAGTCAGATCTAGTTGTGCTTTAATGATGGGGCAGTTATATTGATAAGCATTGTAACTTCTGCATGTACACAGTCAGCAATGTTTTTGCCAGCTTTCCTTCCTGCTTTTGGCAGTAGCAGCTTTTGCTTTCACAAATATAAGGGCCAAATTGTGATGGTGAGACGATTCGAGAAATCTCCTAAACTGCAGACATTGTTGGTTGCCGTGGTCAGTGTCTATCAAAAGTGGTCCAAGGAAGGAAAAGCCGTGATCCTGCCACAGGATCATGGGTGGCCAAGGCACATTGAAGCACATGGGGAGCGAAGGCTGGCCCATGGGGTCCACGCAGGCCAGTCTGGGTGCCAATGACCCCTGTCCATTGCAAAAAGAGCCTATAATGGGCACATGAGCATCAGAACTGGACCACGGAGCAATGGAAGAAGGTGGCCTGGTTGGGTGAATCACCTTGAGTCCTGCCATTCATGTGCATATTACTTTGACAGGTACCACCTACCTGAGCATTGTTGCAGACCATGTGCACCCTTTCATGGCAACGGTATTCCCTGATGGCATTGGCCTCTTTCAGCAGGATAATGAGCCCTGCTACAAAACAAAAATGGCTCAGGAATGGTTTGAGGATCGCAACGACGAGTTCAAGGTGTTGACTTGGCCTCCCAATTTCCCAGATCTCAGTCCAATCGAGCATCTGTGGGATGTGCTGGATAAACAGGTCCGATCCACAGAGGCCCCACCTCGCGACTTACAGGATCTGCTGCTAACGTCTTGGTGCCAGATACCACAGCACACATTCAGAGGTCTAGTGGAGTCCATGCCTCTACGGATCAGGGCTGTTTTGGTGGCAAAAGAGGACCTACACAATATTCATAATATTCTTTATATTTCTCTAAAATGATTGTCTGCACCTCTTGAATGAAATATGCAACTTTGGTAGACTTGTCCATGTTTGTGATCGGTCGTATTGTGCAAACACCGCCCCTTTAATATGATCATGCTCTTTTGTTGCTAGATTTGGAAAACCTGGGATTGATTTAACAAATTGATAACCCCCCATCGTGAAATCCTGGGCATGTTGTACTTGTTTCGTAGTAGAAGCCTCTTATACCTGGTTCTGACCGAATCCCTGTTTAGAAGGAGAGGATGGAAACCAGAAGTGTTTTGAACTTCCAGGACCCGTGTTATCTCCCTCTGCTGAACAGAGTCTATGATGTATCGTTATTAATTGGTTCAAATAATGTATGGAACTGAACGCTATCCTCTATACTTTTATAATAAACAACACTGCTCTTGTGTGACTTCCCTGTGGTTTATACACATTATTCTACGTTAGAATGCATTGGAATAGATTATTAGTTTCTATTGAAGGAATTCTAGTGGAGAGGCTACGAATGCATGTTGCAATACAATTGCAGCAGTCAACTCATCAAGTCGCATTGAAGTGAATGGGCGCCCAGGCTGTGGTTATACTCCTTGGTAGCAACTGAATGAGAATGCAAATGAATTCCTCATGTGCAAAGCATTGGTAAAAAATGTACAGGCACCTCCACAATCGGTAACACACAGACTGTGAAGTGAAGGCAAAATCTGTGGCCAACCTGACACTGTAAACTGTAGCTTATTACTGTCGCTTGTGACTAATTGCAGAGGAGCGTCGTACTCCGCGACAGAGGGTCTGGGTTGTCTGCATCGCCCTGTGATAGAATGAGGGGTTGTCAATTAGACTTAATGAATGCGTCAGGGGGATTTGTCAATAGATGAATCGAGATGCGTTGACTGGAAGATGTTTTGAATAAAACTGATCTCCAAATCAGGATGTATTATGGATCGGTTCAACTCACACACGTATTTGTGTAACCATCGACCGTGCGCGCGCACGCATGTATGTACACACCACACCTCCACACGCTTGTTTTAGGACTCTTCATGACTAAGCATTTTTTGGCATTTAAAACTATTTAACTCTAAAACTTCTCTAACTCCAAATGCAAAATTCATCACAAGCCCACAAAATGTATTTAGAAATGTCAAAGATTGAAGAAACATATGCTAACCACCTGTCATATCTTTCACGTAATGTCAGAGTGTTTTGGGTGATTTCTGGTCCTGAAACGGTAGGGAAATAAGTACAGTACACATACACCAAACCACACAGAATCCACTAAGAAAAATGATTTGGACAACAACATCAACATCCTTTGCTGAGTGGGTAGGACTTAGATATTGTGTGATACTCAGTTAGTGGGGGCCAGATGTTTTCTTCTTCTTAGAAGCTTCCAGAAGAGACCACAGATGGTGACGTGTTCAGATGTTGCTGTATATTAATCAAACCTCAGCACTAACACTGTGCTGCAATGTTTACTAAACATGAACTGACTCACCAATGTTGTTGATTTGTAACAAGTGAATAAAAAAAATACATTTAAATAGTCACTGAGAACTTCCCACTCATCTTAAATGTACTGCTGATTTATTAAGACATTTGAGGAAAATGTTTATTTCCACATAATCCACCTGTCCTACACACTCCTTTGGAGCAACTAAAATTTGTGAACTCCTTCATTTTCATATATATGTTGTCATAATATTGGTGTTCATACTGACTCCATGTGGGAGTAAAAACCTACAAACGTATCCCTCAGTTGGTGGGACTGAGCAATACAGGAATGAAACAACACAGGACCTACATTGGACTTTATGCTAGTAAATGGAACTTGCCTGAGGAGGTAAACATGAAATATGAGCAAGCATAGGAACACAGTTCAGTTTCTGTCTGTAAGAATTCATTAGTACATACAGTAATGGCACCGAAAACATTAGTCAAATACAACAAGTGATTCATAATGATTCATAAGTTATCGAAGCTCCTGAGTTTTCCTCCGGTTTGGTGTCTAGTGAATAGGACTCTGGTCTGAACGACACTGGGGAAAATATTATTGTATTTTTTTCATATTCTATGTGACCAGTTTGTTCAGTTCTATTTCTGTGATGTAAAGCTTTAGCCAGAGAGCATGTTTCTTTGGGTCCTGTCCAGGATCGATACACCCACTGGACTTGATGTTGATGTTAATGAGGGACGCCATCAAAGTCACTGAGCACATTGTCACGCGAAACCACTCAGACTGTCCTGAAATCACCATTAGAACATCTCCTTGGGGCGGACAACAAACGCATCCAACGTACGGTTTGTGAAACCCCTTCAACAGAACCCAACAGATCCTAAAGGCAGATGTGTGACTGATTCGCGTTGAGGCAAAACCGAAAGCAATCTGTTCCACATAGGTGCGTGTGTGAGCAGCTCACACACGCGGAGCAAGGCTCGTCTTCAAACAACAGAGGGAAACACCTTGCCCTCCAGGCATCCGTCTCACTGTCAGTATCCAGTAAACACACCTCTCCACACAAAGACCAGATCACACACAACCTCCCCTGCTCTCCCCTGATACTCAACATTTATTTTGTTGCTTTTGCTGCTCCGTGTGTGTGTGTGTGTGTGTGTTTGTGTCCTTGCGAGTGCATGTAGCGGAGTGTGTGAGTGTGTGTGAGAATCGGTGTGTGTATGTGAGGAAGACAGTATGTGAGTGACAGCTGCATTTAACCAGTGATTTAATGTGATGTGAACAGAGTGTTCTGGTCTCAGATGTTCCTGTAGAGGCGAGTGGGGTGAGCGACACCAGCCACACCAGGTATCTAGTGTTGAATCCAACAGAATACTCAGCTGGCAGGTAACAGTGGGACTTGCCTGTCTTCACAGGTATGCTGACGTCGGTGAACTTCCACCTTGTTACAGGTAGATAGTAGCCTTGTCGTTCAGTCAAATGGGATCAGAATGCTTTTCATGACAGGTGGTTGTACAATTTGAATAAAACAAATTTCTTAGTAATGTATTTGGTAACATTCCATGCCAGAAACAACAGGCCTGGGGCGTTTTTTGAATGCACTGGATGTAAACACGCATGTGTACTGGACACATTTGCATGTGCAACGACGTGTTGAAAGAATAAAAAACATACCACTAATTTCATTAGTGATGTGCTTTGCCAACAAAATATGTCAACTAACAGTAAAATGCTCAGTTAAGGCCTCTTTTTGATGACCCTGTTTTGATTAAATAAAAAAAACTAGAAAATAAAAGAGAGAAGGTATTAAAAAAAGCCATATTTAAAAAGTTATAATCACAAATAAATACAGTGTATGAACAATAACTTGGTTATTTGCAGGGACTACCAGACCAAGTTAGTGTGCTGAACTCTAGGTAATTTAATACATATTGTGTCTTCAGAAAGTATTCGGACCCCTTCACAATCTCCATATTTTGTTATGTAATCACCCCCCTGAGACTTTTCCCGATTTTATTGCAGGACCACGTAAGCGGAGCCGGCCGAGAAGAGCGAATGTCTTACTGTCTTAGTGACTGACTGACTGTGTACCCCTTCTAAAATAGCGTGGTGCTTAGAGAGGCGGTCTCCCATGCAGGCGAGGGTTGTTTGAGCCTCACCGCAAGTCAAAGCAAAATATGCATTAGGATTTGTTCAGGATAGACAGAAACTTCGCTGGCTACAACCTTAAGAAGCTACGTTACAGTAAGCCTAAAATAAAACTGCTTATGGTTATATTGTGACGATTTCTGGTGGATTTTTGAAGTATGCATCCGTGTGTGCTTTTTGGGGTAATGTAAGCCAGATCACAACCCCTTGGGCAGTTAAAGAGCAGGGGTTTCCACGATTCTCTCATCTTTTGCACTCGACCAAAAGCTCTGTTATTGTCACCTATATTGATAGTTATTTAATGAATAACTTTTATGTCATGCAATAAAATGCTAATTATTTTGAAAGAATACAATGTGATTTACTGTATTTTTGTTTTAGATTCCGTCTCTCACAGTTGAAGTGTACCTATGATAAATATTACAGACCTCTACAGGCTTTGTAAGTAGGAAACCCTGCAAAATAAAAAAACAGCAGTGTATCAAATACTTGTTCTCCCCACTGTATATGTACATATATGTACTTTTGTGTTGATCAAACCAAATATATATTTACATCATGTATGCTCGTATAAAACATTTAAGTTCCATACATTACTTTTCCGTTTGGGGATGTGGACACCGAAGAACTTGAGGCCAGATCAGCCATGTTAATATGGATGGGGGCATTCTCAGCTTTCCCTTCTGGTATAGACCATGAATAGCTCCTCTGTCTTGTTGACGTTCAGGGAGTGTTGATGTGGCAACACACTGCCTGGCCCCTTGTGACTGTCTATGATTGGTGAGGTGTCAAACTCACATGGCTGGCAACACAGTAAAAATCTCTTCAGAGGTAGGCTGTAGAGTAGACCTTGGTCACAGTTTCATGGATCAACACCTTTTACAGTAAAGTTAAAATAGTTTAAAATCGATGATATTCAAAATGTACATTTCAAAAGCCATATTTTGGGGGTTTTCATTAGTTGTCAGTTATAATCATCCAAATTAAAAGGAATGAACACTTGAAATATATCAGTCTGTGTGGAATGACTGTACATATTACACAAGTATCACCTTTTGCATGGAATTACTGAAATAAATCAACTTTCTGATGATATTCTAATTATGTGACCAGCACCTGTACACTGGGGTGACAGATTAAAGGAACAAAACGACATAAAGTGTCTCAGGTAGGTGCTGGGCCACCACGAGCCATCAGAACCGCTTCAATGTGCCTGGGCAAAGATTCTACGAGTGTCTGGACCTCTACTGGAGAGACGGGACACCCTTCTTCACCAAAGATATTTCCTCATTTGATATTTTGATGATGGTGGTAGAGGACCCCGTCTAACATGTTGGTCCAAAATCTTCCACATGTGTTCTCTTGGAATGAGAGTGTCATCACAGGAATGAGAGTGTCCATTCAGTGACCCTTCGTGCCCTGTGGATGAGGACATTGTCATCCTGGAGGAGAACCAATGATGGACCCTTTCTAAGTCCCAAAGATCCTTTCCTCTTGCCGTCTTTATTCACAGAGGTCAAATTACGCAGAGGTCTGCTCAGCGTACATATACATGCCGCAGAGCATGATGGGATGTTCATCGCAAAATTGTATCAGGTAGCGCAACGGTTTTTAATGGTCTCCAGTCATGTACACAGGTATTTCTTTGATTTTGTCAGCCACCTGGACCTCGTCTGCTGGGAGGCTAAGTCACTTTTCCAAAAACAGTGGTTGACAGAGAAAGGACATGTGAATACCGCTGTTGTTCATTTTCCTCTATGAACAAACTGAAGGAGATGTTCGTGGAGAAACAAAATAGATATAGAATATACATCTAGATTACATAGTTTTCACTTTTTATGGGCAGACAAGGGTCTTATAAGGCTTAAGGTGTTTCCATAGCAACAGTCCCCGCCAGGAGCTTCGCAGGATAACCTTTAAGGTGTTTCTGACATATTGAAATGCTACACTCTAAATGCTCTTGAAACTAACCTGTGCAAACGACATTGAGAGTGGCTAATGGATGTGGACCACAGAATGTTTAGCTCATCGTGGACATATTGTTGGCGCAGGCATCCACACACTGCTTGTCCTGTCAGTATGGATGTCTTTGATGGCGCCCAAGATGGCGGCTTGATTTCTGCTTCATCATTCCGGGTTAGCGGTTCAAAGGTCACCTGGGAAAGAGAACTGTGTGTGTTCCAGTGCGTGTGCGTGTGCGTGTGCGTGCGTGCGCATGCACGGTGACGCCCTGGGGCAGCTGGGCCGAGGCTGTGGGGAGCTGCTCCCTGCAGGGGCCTCGCGGGATGAAGATACGTATCATACTGACAGCTGCACTGACTCCAGGTGCCCCACGTTAGCCACTCCCATGTCAGCCAGGACAACAACGTAAAGGGCCAATCATTGTGCTGCACTGACCCCAGAGGCCCCACGTTAGCCACTCCCATGTCAGCCAGGACAACAACATAAAGGGCCAATCATTGTGCTGCACTGACCCCAGAGGCCCCGCGTTAGCCACTCCCATGTCAGCCAGGACAACAACATAAAGGGCCAATCATTGTGCTGCACTGACCCCAGGGGCCCCACGTTAGCCACTCCCATGTCAGCCAGGACAACAACATAAAGGGCCAATCATTGTGCTGCACTGACTCCAGGGGCCCCACGTTAGCCACTCCCATGTCAGCCAAGACAACAACATAAAGGGCCAATCATTGTGCTTCCCTGACCCCAGAGGCCCCACGTTAGCCACTCCCATGTCAGCTAGGACAACAACGTCAAGGCACAATCACTGTGCTGCACTGACCCCAGAGGCCCCACGTTAGCCACTCCCATGTCAGCCAGGACAACAACATAAAGGGCCAATCATTGTGCTGCACTAACGTCCTTTAGGCTGATTAGAAGTCCAATCGACACCGAGGATATAGACTGAATTCATCTGATACCATGGAGACTGAATTCAAAGGAATATGCGGGAAATTAAAAACATGATCTTAATAAGATCCTGGATTGATCAATTCCTAATTGGTGTCTGTTAGCTGTCATTGTAGTTGCCGAAAGAGGGAGAGTAGGGTTGCTTTGTGAACCACACTCATGGGGTTGTGAAACATCTTGTGTTTCCTCCCGAAGCAAACGGTTAAGACTCAGCCGAAACCCCCCAGTAACGCTTTGCTTCCTGTGTCTGTGAAACTATGTGACTGGTGCATTGGAAATCTAACCATAACACTGAGCACACAAGGACCCCACTCCACAGAAGGAAACATGCACTGTAAGAACACACATGCACACACACACACACACGTGCACACACACGCACATGGTGTGGTTCCACTAAATGAACTATCAGTAGATGCATTGCTGAACCCAGGTCTCAGGTGTTTTTGTGTTCTTGAGACTGAGGGGGTTAATGGTCCAGACCACGGGGTTTCTAAGGGTGTGGAGCGTGTGCTCATGGGAAAACGGAAAGCTTTGGAGAATGCGGGCATCGATCCCGCTACCTCTCGCATGCTAAGCGAGCGCTCTACCATTTGAGCTAATTCCCCAGCTGTTGCACTGTGACCCAGGGAGGAATCCAGTGACTCCAGCCCTTGGCTGGCTAGCTTCTTGACTTATCCAGTAGCTCGCTGGCGTAAATGTCCTCAGCCATGATGATTCACGATGGAACCCATTCTGAACATCCCATGTTAGGGACTTGCCATGACGTCACCCATGAATGGACTGCACAATACATGTATAATGCAAACGCCATCGCGTAATTAGAGACCGTCAGGGATACGTATGTGTTAGTTGGGGTGAACGAGAACAAGAACGAGAGACAGAGACAGAGAACAGGGCACCAGCCTTGTATCAGTGAGGCTCTGGTCTGTACAAGTAGTTTGCTTTGTTCCTGTGCTAATGATTAGAAATCTGATGACGCATGTAGAATGATTAAAAAACAATGTCTTGGCTGTGACTATTTTCCATTGTCTCTCTCGGTACGTGTGTGGATGCAAACCGGGGGGAATCTTTCAATGTATTCTTGGTACTTGGTCTTTTCTCAGTTGTTGTCTTGTTTTACTTGATTCACTCAACAATGTGAGACCCGTGATTCATGAAACAGTTTTAATTAGGAAATAAAGCCGGTTTGCTCAGTTTAGTTAGGTCATGATCCTAGTAATGCCGTGGTCAAGGGTTCGAACCCCGCTGTGGACATTGGTTTTTATTTACCCATTTTGTGGGTTTGTGAAAGAGAGATGAACAGGGAGAGATCAACCTATTGATGTTGGATCAATGATGTTGGATACCTGGATGTTTGCTGTATACCCAAACCCGACCAATCATAATGAGAAATACAGACGAGAGTCGGTCAATAGTATGGCAGAAATACCTGGGTATTAATATATTTGTGTGTCTGGTATAAAAGAAAATCAGTTTTCAAATACACAGCACAGATATTGATCCAAAACTAGATTCAAAGATATGAAATTAACTCTGCTATGAGAGCTATCTATGCCCTGGACATTTCTATTTAGGAATGATGCTGTAGTCCTCTAAGCAATGTGCCCTGTAACTAGATACTGTCTTCCTTCCCTTCTGTTATCTGCCCAGTTACCCAGTGCTATTTGTGGATGTGTAATATGGGTGTATTTGATGCCTTTTATAAAATTGTCCAGTGGTTTTCCATAAATGAAATCAACTTAAATTTAATGACCCAGGAGAGAATGGGTCACGGGCTCACAGAACCAATTCCAGTGCCTTTATAATGTCACCCACTCCAAGCGGCAGAATTAACTGCAGTTTATATTTTCATGTGAACTGAACTACACTGTGCTGCACAATTTTGGAAATGAATGATTATTCATGATTATTGTTTTGAAATATTAATGAATGACCATCAAAACTGACGAGTAAACGGTACTAGTGGTGTTATTTTCTTACCTGACATCTCGAACACTGCTTGAAGTTTACGGATACTGGACATCTCCAAACCCATATGTGGGGTCCATAACAACGAGCAAGCCAGTCTCAGGTAGGTTTGACTCTCTTCTTGCCGGGATGATGAAACATTTGTTATCTATTAATAAAATACCTGTCAGGTTGATGTCAGGCTTTGCATGAGCGAATACGAAGTAAAAGACCCTGTGTCTCTCTCCATCCATCTCCTGTCGGTCCTGGGTTGCTGCCTGTGGCTTAAGGGTTTTACTGTGTTGTCCTTTTGCACGTCTATCCCTCCTCCTGACAAAGTGTTTTTGTTGGTTAATCCCTCATTGCCTTTCGGTCGCTAAGTTAGCTTTTTTCACAAAATTTAGTGGAGATTGAATAGGTCTACGAAGGTACGTGTCTAACAGACCAGATGCCTAGCTGCTATTGCACTCTACATAGACTCAAAGGTACACTTTGGAGGCAGTAGCCTGTGGAGACAGTAGACTGTCGAGGCAGTAAACTGTGGAAACAGTAGCCTGTGGAGACAGTAGCCTGTGGAGACAGTAGACTGTGGAACCAGTAGTCCGTGGAACCAGTAGTCCGTGGAGGCAGTAGCCCGTGGAGGCAGTAGCCCGTGGAGGCAGTAGCCCGTGGAGGCAGTAGCCCGTGGCGGCAGTAGCCCGTGGAGGCAGTAGCCCATGGCTGTAGTTGCCCATGGAGGCAGTAGCCCATGGCGGCTATTTCCCATGGCGGCTGTAGCCCATGGAGGCAGTAGCCCATGGAGGCAGTAGCCAATGCCATTCACTCACTGATGCTGGGCATCAACTGTACTGCATCACAAGCATGGTTTAGCCATACCACATCATTTTAAGTCTGCTAATTTTACAATGATGTTTTGGGAGGCCGTGGATGTGTAGGCAAATGGCAAATATGTTTATGAAGTGGAACAGAGAACTGCTATCTGATAAGAAAAGCAAAACAGGGGCTCCCAGGTGCCACTGAACTCTGCGAGCCGCGACTGCACCACTTGCTGATGTTTGACAGGGAGTCCCAAGGGGGCGGTGCACAATGACAAGTGGCGGCCACAACTCCCTCGATCGTCCGCCGAGACATCCTTTACTCATCACGCCGTGGTGTCGGACGTCTGCCAGCTGAACTGTCAGTCAAGGGAACATTCTCCTCCAGCACAGGTAGATTGGAAAGATGCAGAACAGCATCCCACAAGAGGCCTCATTGGAAGCAGGATGCAGTGTCTCACAAGCCTGGTTGCTGTAACGAGACAAGATTGCAAGCACAATTGGATACCAAAGGATCGAGGAGAACAGTGTGTGAACGTACCAATCTGATATAGAGGATGCGCCTATTGAACAGTTGGAAAGCTATCTTCTAGGTCATGCAGGCATATTAGGTCACCTGGTAACGATGTGAAACAGTGTGAGGATGTCTGGTGGGAGTGTATGACCAAACCTTAAATAATATGCCAAGCAACAGAGCTACCAGTTGTACTGTAACTTATTCTTCAGATAGGTCTTACAAGGTTTTATTCCATCAGCAAAACACTGGACCACTATCAGTGATGCCTTATTTAGTCAGGCCATCTGCCTTGACAGAGCTTTGATCTCAATTCAATCCAGAGGGCAGCATTCACTTTAGATGTTAGAGTGCATTCTTTTATCTGGGCTCATTCACAGTGCCCTATATATTCGGACAGTGAAGCAATTGTTGATCCCCTGGACATTCCCGGCTTTCATTGAATTGTTTGAAATAACAACACTTTTTACACAAGGGCCACGTTTTTTTAATAGTTTCTGGGAGCAGTTTATGTGGACCCGACGAGGGAGGCCGAAGTAGCCATTTTGTCGACCTTGTATAAGGTCGAAATAGAGGAATGGAACAGCTGTTCAATATGTGATTAATAGGTTAGGATGGTATCTACGCTTTCATGGAAAATTTAATTCTATGCCTTCTTAATTAAAATCAGATACGGCAGATCTGATGGACAACTATCAAGCAAGGTAGGGACACACATCCATCTCGTTTCGTCTGTGTTGGGAGTACGAGGTGATAACAGCGACTGGTTGAAGGAACTATGTCCCCCCATCCCGTCCCCCCGCAAACACAGACAGTAACATCAGACTTCTAGACTGCAGTGCGGAGACCTCTTGCACTCTTGTATTCAACCCGACCGACACTCCTGACATGACCGACTCTCTCTCTCTATCAGCCGGCCCTTTCACCTTCAGCATCATCATTCTATTAAGAGATGAAGTTCGGCTGGCAGCATCCTCCCCCTCTCTTTCTTTCTGCCCTTTCTCTCTCTCTCTCTCTCTCTCTCTCTCTCTCCATTGACGTCAGAGATGCCAGTGGCAGCGCACACAGCTAGTGACACGAGTAGAATGCCAATGTGTTGCATTGCCGCCTCGCATTCACATCTACCATCACTCCGGAGACACGCACACAGAGAAGAGCACCAGACTACAGGGTCCCTCCTCAGGCAGGCACAAGTGTGCCTGGAATATGAAAGAGTCCCCCTCTGTGACAAGGCAATGGGAAGTATATGCCAGTCATGTCAGACACAACACCCAGTCACTTCTGGTCATCAGTAATGGATCGCTTCTCCTGGGGAGACGTGTCCTCTGAAGGAAAATGACATTGAGCGTAGACGGAAGCTGAAGCGTTTTGAAATGCATTCCACATCCTCCCGTTTATCCGAGGGTGAACTTTCAAGAGATCTTAAAGAGGGGATCCTGTCAAGTACAGGAGAACGCAGAACGCTCAAAGGGGCGCTGTGTAGAATTTTAATTATATGTGGAAACTGGACAAATTGGAACAACGACAATTTGGTTTCAAACCAAATTCGTATAGTATCACATCAGGCAAATTCCCAGCACAATTTTGCAAATGCATAACATAATGTATCCTCCTTTTGCTTAATTCTTATTACATCATACATTTAGCATATTCCAATATAATGAAACTTTCTGTAACTTAACATATTATACTAATTCATGGAGAATACCAGGAGTACTATGCAGTGTCAATCCTGTGAGAGTGATTTGTGAACTAGTGCTGGTAAATCTTAATTCCTCTTTTAGTGACCAGTTTAGAAAAATTGAAATAAAATGATATTGCCTGATATTTAAAACAACATTTACAACCCTGGTTCCAAAAAAATAGCATGCTGTGTAAAATGCAAATAAAAACAGAATGCAATGATGTGCAAATCATTTAATTGGATGAGAGCATATGTTGGTTTACATATGGTTTCTTCCTTGCATGGTTTCTTCTTTTTTACTTTACAGATGAACACTGACCCAAAACATACGGCAAAAGCAACACAGGAATTTTTTAAGGCAAAGAAAAGTGGAACATTCTGAAACGGCCGAGTCAGTCACCTGATCTCAACCTGATTGAGCATGTATTTCACTTGCTGAAGACAAACCTAAGGCAGAAAGACCCACAAACTAACAACAACTAAAGACAGCTGCAGTATAGGCCTGGCAAAGCATCACAAAGTAGGAAACCTGGTGTTTGATGATGTCCATGTGTTCCATACTTCAAGCAATCATTATACATTATTGTGTTAATATGTCCAATTACATTTGAACCCCTGAAATGAGGTGAGTGTGTATGAAAATGGTTGCTATTCCTAAGCATTTCACACCATATTTTTGTTCAACCCCTTGCATTAAAGCTGAAAGTCTACACTTCAACTGCATCTCGGTTGTTTCATTTCAAATTATTTGTGGTGACGTACAGAGCCAAAGTTAAGAAAATATTTCCGGACCTAACTATATCTAAATTTATTGGTATCGGATATTGTATATTCAATAGTATACCATAGTTATATTTTGTTGATGGTTGCTAGCAGCAATATGGAGAAAGTGTTCCAGTGTTGTGCACCTTCCACCTGGAATGAGCTAGAACAGACCATGCATTTACATTTTCATTGACTATGCTTGATTTTAAGACCAAAATAGATACTGAAATGGGGTGCTCTAAATGGTTTGAAGCTTAATCTTAACTAGAAACAATGGTAATTGTATGTACTGTATTCCGGTATTTTTCATCAGGTCCCTCTTGGAAAAGAGATTTTTAATCTCAATGTGGTTAACCAGGTTAAATATAAATATATTTTTTTAAATGCTCCAATTCATGCATAGTCTTTTCTCCAGGCACACTACTGAACTTGAAAAATGACAGTTGACTTGGCATATTCAACTGACGCTCTTGATAGTACACAAAAACACATCTTCTTGAGAACAAGGCTCAGCCTGTTAAAAATGACTTTGTTCATGGAAAATGAGTAAAAGTGTTATCCATATTGATTAATGTAAAATCATGATAATGACATCTGCATTACATTTTAAATACATACTATATGTGGTTTGTTTCATAAGGTGTTGTACGGTGTAAAGTAAACACTGTATCCTTTATGGTTTTGAAGGGCAAACAGTTGTGGTATTTGATGTTTTGGGTTCAGCTCATACTCCAGGACAGGGTGCTTAAAGTAGTGGGAAATTTCCATCACAAGAAGCTGGCTGTAAAATGTAATTACATTTCAGATAGTCTCGGACAATTTGCTCTCTAACTGACAGTAAAAGGTGAACATCATTGCTTATTAAAGTTGAATGTCCTCTGCAGAGTCTAAAAGTGCATTTCACTACGAATAAGACACTTTTTTTTTAACTTGAAAACTGACTGGAAAGTAAATGTATGGATTAGCCTTGGAGGTCAGGTTCTCCATGATCTGTTTTACAGTGAAATCACAAAACTCTACATAGGTTTTATCTACTGGAAGGCGATTTCACCCACTATATTATGGGCGCTCACATTCCTCTAAAGATGTGATCACCCATGAATAAAAAGGAACCCATTCTGAGAAGTGAAAACTGAAAGTATCCAATACGAGCTAATAATGTTTCTCTGCAGTCTATCAATCCATATATGTGAAAGGTGAAATGTGACTGTCTGTGCTGAAGTGCATCTCGACATCCAGCCATAACAGAGGAACTTTGTCAGGTTGTGCACAGTGCACATACAAAACCCTTGATTGCGTGCCAGACCACATCATGTTCTGTCTGCATTGCCACCTGTGCTCTTTGTGAGTTGAGAGAGAAAGAGAGACAGATAAAGGGGAAGAAAAATAGAAACAGAGGGAGCGAGAGAGACAGAAAGGTGCGAGACACAGAGGCTCATCTTGGTCTTAAGAGTAATTTCACACCAGTAACCCAATCTCCCAGAGGTCTACAGTGCTGTTGTGAAAAGGTTTTTAGTTAAAAGATAAAACCTGCACGCTGAAATCCATTGCGGCACTTCACTATCGCTGTTAAGTCGTTTTTTCCTGAATTTTCTGTGTAAATAATTTAGGTTTATATGCCACAACGGAATCTACAGACTACCTAACATTCACAGTGGCTTTTATGTGTGGTTTGTAAAAGCCTCTCAAATGCAGCGTACAATAATTGAAAACACCATTACCAATTGGTTCCGCGTTATCAAATGTTTCTAAACAAAATATATGTTTTCTCCAACAAAATTGGAGGGAAATGGTGCATTCTGATCCAGCACCGGGACATAAATGAATATCCAGCAGCTGATGTCACTAAGTGACACCACTAACACAATGTTTATCAAGGCAAAATACCGAATGTGCAGTAAAGCCTCGAGATAACATGACAAACATGTTTTAGGGGAACCTGCAGTGGGAGGACGCTTTTCAGATCAAAGCCGAATACCCACAAGACACAGGGCCTCGTTTTGAGTCAGTTCCCTGGACGCTAAGCAGATCGGTTGCCGTCCAGAAGACAAGCCTTTGAACAGGGGATCCACACCAAGCACAGCCAATTAATACCCTGGAAAAGCTTGAGTCACGAGCCCCCTGAGAACTGTCACGTACGCAAGCACGCACACGCACGCACACACACACACACACACACACACACACACACACACACACACACACACACACACACACACACATACAAACAAACACACACACAAAAGCACAAACAATGCCCTCAAGTTGCGTGTGGTATTGATTCGCTCGGCTTCTTGTAGTTGAATCATGAAGTAGTTTGGAGGAACAGCAACCATGGCCCCAAGATACTGTGGTATCTCCTAGCGGATCTAAGAGAGCGTGACTAACGCCTGGTCAATAGTGATTATATTTCGAAGTTGTAAATCTATAAAGAACCCATCCACGGGTCAATATGAGTGTGAGAAGTGTGAACATGCATGCTTGTGTGCGTACGTGCCCGTTTGAGTGAGTGAGTGAGTGAGTATGTGTGTGTGTGTGTGTGTGTGTGTGAGTGTGTGTGTGTGTGTGTGTGTGTAAACGGTAGCAACGTGGCTAAGAAAACAGACACATGCTGGAGCTGTGGGCAGCTGGTTAACCAGGTCAACACATCTTCAATGAGACCTCTTTTACAATGGTATTTCCTATGGCACTGATTTCAATGTGAATATGTAGCTCAGTTGGTGTGGGACTCACAACGCCACAGTCGTGGGTTTGTTTCCCAGGGAGGCCAGTGCAAAAACAACGCATCTGACCTATTCATGCACTCAATTCACACTGCAAGTTGCTCTGGACGAGAGCATCTTCTATATTAATTCAATGTGTACTTTGTGAGATGATCCGAAATGCATTAACTTTAGGTTGGATTTGAATCTTGTTCACATGTGCATCATCTATCATCAGAATCACTATAATTCCTCAGTTAGCCATGAAATTCCTAAGTTTGAAAGTGAGTGGATATTTGATGAGATGGGGCACAAACTGGCAAATGACAGAGTACACACTTTCCGGGGCCGCTTTTGGCGCAACATTACCACTCCTCAAAGCAGTGGTAAGAAATCGCAGACTGTATCTTTAATTGGCTCATGTAGCCAAGAACTGTGCTGCTCTGTTTACTTTGTCCTGTGCTATGTGACACCTCTCGATCATTGGAATGGTTCTACTTTGGACATACCTGTAATATCATTGGAATTAACCTACTTTGGATTTAGAATGTACCTTCCTTCGACCTGCATGCCAAGGACCTAACAGGAGAGAAAATCGTAGGGAGCCGTGACAATGCAACATACACTAGGCAAGTTTCAGAATGCTGGTTTTCCAGTCATGTAGAAACTATGTAACAGAAACAGCCAGAAGGCAAGTTGGGTAGCAATATTTCCTCATTTGTAATGCAACTTCTTATAGCCAAAATTAAAGCAAATGCTAAGTATCGGATGTGAGGGCACATAATTGAAGATATTTCTGAGTTTACATTGCAGTGAACAGTCTGGCTGGGTTTCCTATCATGTTATACATTTAAATTCAGAATCAAGACATCTAAGAATCTTAAGAATTCTAATGAAATTATGTAAGAACTAAAAAATATTTAAAGCGTGTGACTTTGCATTGGGGCATTTAATGTGCACAGTACTGCAAATACACGTTTCCTGTGGAAATCCTTTCATGAATATACAGTAATTGAATAGGGCACTTGGCTCTGATTTAGAGCCTGAGGCTACAGAATTCACCCCATGGAATTCACAGAATATTATTATTTGTGAAACCAGGCCAGAGGACAACAATACATCCAAGTCTACTATAAGGTCTGCAAACTAAATTTAAACTTGACCCAAATTTGAGATAGCATGTGAACAAGTCATTTTGCTGATTTGTGTCCTGCACTTTCTCAGCGTCAGAATTTCCACTGTGGGATTGTCAGTACTGTGACTGAAACTGCTCCGAGCAGAACTGGTCAAACGTGTGACCCTAGTACTGTGGAACCGGAACTAACTTTTCCGTTTGCATGAAAGAGCTGTTGTGGACCCACAGGTTCATGTATTATGCAGCATAACACAGTCACTGTTTGTCCTGTCATTTGCAAGTTATGGCAGTTCCATTATACATTATCTGTTTAATCAGTAACGGCCTTGAATAAAATCATGCTGAGTTATTCCACATATCTACACTGGAAAAAAAGCCACGAAAGCCAGTCAAACCTTTATTTTAGGACACATTGATGGCTGCATTGTTTTAGGCTGCATTTTTTGTGATATATTTGCAGTTCTGAATATAGTTAGGTAAACTTGCAGACACTGATTTAGCTGTCATTTAACTTATTAAAAGAGCACCACTTGGCAGTCTTTGAGTAGAGCACAAACTATGCTTAAGAAAATACATGCAGGAACCTTCTGGAAAGTAAAAAATAAATCTCTTTTGGATAATGTGGCACCTTGCACAATAGTTTTACACTACAAAAATGTCTCTGAGAAACTGTTACCTGAAAACATCTTGAAGAGTGTGCTAAAGCTCATACCTAACTATCCACTAATGTTACAAAACCCATAACCCACTGTTTCAGTGTTGATCTGTCATTAAAGAAACACACATTCCATATAAAATGTAAACAAACATTCACGACCTATGTACAAAACCATATGTGTAAAATATCACGCTTGTTGCTAGGTAGATGAAAATATGTGTTAGCAGGTTACTTTCAGTAAATCAGATAGTTCTTCTCTCTTAGTTAAATAACAATTTCTGACTCGTCCTTTAATACTTGTTCAGCTCATTAAATGTGTTACTTTAGAGCCAGGCAGAGTTCACACTCCATGTAGTTTTGTGCGACCACCTGCCACAATCATGTCTGGTTTGTTCTTGCCTGCCTACAGCCCTCCGACCTTCACATCTCAGGCCAGCTGATTCAAATTAAATCCTCCTCTTCCTGGCTCTGGTCCAGGTTTGACCTGCCAGATTTTGTTTTATGTCAGGCAATTACAGTTTCTTTTGATATCAAAGTTGAACTGTATGTTGGTAGTACTTGATACACTTTGTTATCCAGGGCCATGTGTCTCTGGGAATCTCTTTTTGTGATGTTTAGAGGCTGTTGAAGGATGAAGGCCTCTGCATGGAATGCACACAGACACACATACACAAGTGATAGTTTTATTACTGAAGTGAAGACCGGCAAATTAGTACCATTAGAAAAATCACTAACAATCCTTGAAAATCCCCCAAATCGCTAAAAAATACTAACCTTAACCTAACTCTAAACTTCACTTCAGTAATCGTATCTTTATGCCTAATGTAAACCTAACTACTTTATCTAGCCCTTATTGCTTAAACTTTAACCTAACCCAATTCTAATGCCAAGTCTTCTTGTCAAAATTAGGACTGAATAAAGGGCTTTACTCCACTTGGATTTCCCCGTTTTACCCTCTTGTAGGGATTCACACACACGCATGTTTACCTAGCTCTCTAAAGCGAGACACCACTGTTGAGTTATTTAAAATAAACTTCCACTAACTCTAAACCTAAACCATACACTTGCCGAAAACCTTACCTTAACCTCAATAACCTAACCCTAAACATAACCTGCCCATAATGCCTAACCCTAATCCCAACTCCAATGGTAGCTTTTGCCCAGAACCCGGAAAAAAATGGAAAAATATCATTTTCAAAGTGGGGATATCAGGAAGACACATGCGCGCGCACACGCACGCACACACACACACACACACACACACACACGCGCACACACGCGCACACACACACACACACACACACGTCACACGAGGATGTTGGCATCTTTTCACAGCATTGTTCTCCACAGTGCCCTGCCCCTCTGAAGCCCCCACCACACATTTTCCCAGCGCTCCAGCCCTCTGCATCTCCTCTCCCTCCCTTAACTCACATCAGGCCCTTTCAGGAAGCCCCTCTCTGCCCCAAAGACTGCCTCCCGCACCCAATGCCATCCCACCACCTCCTGCATTGACCTCCTTCCCCGAGTGTTTCCCAAGGCCTGGCCAAGGAAGCCAGTGACGGATGCAGAACAGAGCTAGCCCCACGGCATAAAAGCACCCTCCCTAACCCTAATGACTACCGTGCTCAAAGAACCTGACAAAACATGGTTTCCACTCCCACCACGCCCTGGTAACAGGCAGCCGTATAGGTTAATGTTTGATTTAGTTACTTAGCTGATGCTTTAATCCAGAACAATTTACAGTACTGAGTGCATACATATTTTCTTCCTGGACAAATCCTGGAAATCATAACCACAACTTTAGCGCTTGCAAGCACCACGCTATGAATTAAGTAAGCATCAAAGGACAATTGGTGCTGTGGCCGTTTTCAAAGTAAACGGGGAGGTTACCTGGTTCCCAGTCTGTTTAGAATTGGTGTCACGGTCTCACATAGGAAGAGGAGTTACAATGTGTTTTGTTTTGCATAATGCTAACAACGCTCTCCATTAGTCCCAGTGTAATAAATGGGGAACCGTGGAGGAAATGAACCGTTACTTCCAGACCACTAAAATAAAAAAACATACACAGCACTCACAACAAGCAGACCGAAGCACAGAGAAACATGCCCACACCCGCATACACACATATAAACATGACAGATTCACACAGACAAGCTGAAACACAAACACACCCACACACACGCACACATATACACACAAAAAAACCACACAAACACACGCACTCAAACACATTCTTTACAATCCCTCCTGAGGGTCACTGATTGGTTTCCTGTTGATGCCTTTTGCAGGGCACAGAAGCACCTTGGGAAAATAAACTCCTCTCAGCGCACAAGCCTCTCTGACGTCTCTAGAGGTCGAGGAAGAAAGAAACAGAGAGAAAGCTAAAGAGAGAGAGAAAGACAGGGATAGGGAGAGATAAGGGAATGATTGGACAGAAAAACAGTAAGGGTCCTTCTGAAAAACAGAGAAGATCCTTTTGAAATACAGTGTAGATCCTTCTGAAATACAGTGTAGATCCTTCTGAAATACAGTGTAGATCCTTCTGAAATACAGTATAGTTCTCTCATTAGACACTGAGACCTCACCATTCCTTGCACTCGGAGGAATGTACATTAAATACAACATTTGCGGACGCTCTTATCCAGAGGTGTTGTTAGGGTGAACTGTATAGTTCAAAGACAGAGGAACAGATTAGTCACATTGCTGGTTTGATCTCGCCGTGAAGCTACTGGTCAGGTGCTATAACTGCCAGGCTGTCTCCTATAACTGTAGGTATTGCAGGCTGTGTAAGCCTTGGGAATTAATGGTTACCTTGTTGCATATGGCATTGTTGTATGTTTACGTCGGAATTGAGTTGATTTGATATAAAAAATATTGCTGTTGTTTGTTAACTGGGTTTTGTAAATATATGTGTGATTGTATTTCAGTGATCCAGGTCTAACAATACATGTTTCAGTGATCCAAGTCTAACAAAACATGGGGGCAACAGAATCCGCATAAAATATTCAGGAAGGACAGAATAATGTATAGACCGAATGGAAAAGTAATGTTACTTTGAAGTGATTAAACACAATCACAAATGCAGCCACACAGGTCACAATAGTTTCATTGCCAATTAGCCGTACATGTGTGACAGGCATCAATGAGGTCTGACAATTAAATCTTTGAGTTTTCGAAGCAACATGAGACAACTAACAGAGCACTTAATCGTTGGTGCCCAAATTGCAGGTGCTTGGGGTGCACAGGTCACAAAAACATCTGAATTATTCAATGTGTCAGGGAGAAAAGTCTCAACAATCATGATGGCATAAGCCGAACATGTTCAAATTGCTTCGGTATAAAGGAACAGTGTTCACAAGTCCAAACTGACTATAAGGGACAGATGGACCCTTAACAGTATAGATGCTAAATGTCCCAGAAGGAAAGCCTCAAAAACAACCACAGAAAGGAATAAGCAACGCTGTAAACCAGTCTCAACAAATTCTTTATGTCATAATGTTGAAATTTATGTCAGGGCTGCTATCCAGAAAGCACTTGCATCCAAGGCCAACATTCAAAAAAAGCATCACTTGATGTAAGAAGAACTAAACGTGGACCCCTGAGCAATGGAAAAGTCAACCGGTCTGATGAGTCATCTTTCACCCATTTTCTACCCCCGAAGGGCTTTGCGCTTGGGGAGAGCGAAATGCCTTTAGCCCAGAATGTGTTCTGACCATTGTTCAACATGGTGGGGGATCCATAACGATACGGGCAGCCATCCTGCATTGTGTCTGATGACAGCCAAGGCTATTTTACAGGACCAGGTGCACCTTATGGTGCAAACAACGTTCCATCATGTTCCAATAATCCAGGAGGATAACGGATCAGTACACATAGTTCATTTCAATCAATCAATAAATCAAAAGTATTTATAAAGCCTTTTTACATCAGCAGTTTGTTTTTGTTTTACAAAACATCCAGCCTGAAACCCCAAGGAGCAAGCAACTGCAATGTTGAAGCACTGTAGCTAGAACATTTAGGAAGAAGCTTAGAGAGGTACCAGGCTCAGTGGGGTGACCAGTCCTCTTCTGGCTGTGCCGGGTGAACATTTTGAGATTAAAAGTTGTAATAATTAGTAAATGCTTTTGGATTGTGTCCAGAATCTAAACATTTTAAACAAGGTCAGAAGCATGACCAGATGGACCAGGACAGGGACAACTGGGTGGGTGGGTGATGTTCAGACTGGTGGCTGGAATCGTCAGGTATCATCTTGATCTGCAATCCAGCCAGGAGGACTTTGGACAGTGGCAGCAACGAGTCTTTCGAACCTGGTACTCGTGTGTGAGCCAAGCTCTCATGTCCTCCCAAGGAGCAGGAGACAGAACATGTTGAGAGTGCATTCCTTAAATCTACAAGATTTTACAATGGAGAAGAACTGACCATACTGTCCCCGGCATATTCATATAGCAGTGTAAAACCAATGCTAGACCAGAGGGGTCCAGTGACACTGTGGCCCTATCCGGGGGAGGCCCCACACAGGGTCCTGCAGGCAGGAAGTCAATCCACCCACAATGCCAAGCATCAAGCAAAGGCAGACGCACCGACCGCAACCACCCTGAAATGAGGTCAGATTATCATGTCAAACACATTTTGTGGCCTCCTTAATTACCAGATCTTTGAACCTTTATGGAAAAGTCTGGAGATTTCCACCTCCTTCCTCACTTAAAGTGTTTTTTCTTCTTGAAGAACGGTGGAGTATCACACTACACACGTTTCAGGACTTGTATGAGAGCCTTCCAAAAAGGATTAGGGCTACCCTAAGATTAGGTTTATTGAGGTTAAGGTTAGGGTGAGTAAATAGAGAACAGGGATTTCTGGTCCGCAAAAAGATAGAAGAAATATTATGTGTGTGTGTATGTGTGTGTTTGTGTGTAAGAGTGTGTAGTTATTTGATTGCATGAATGATAACAAAGTATTACAGTGTTTTCAGTGCAGTTGTAGTTACATATCCATAGGTACACACTTGTTCTGATGTGAAGAGAACAGTTCAGAGCATTACACATCAACAGAACTAAAGGGCTGTTTGGAAGGACGGAGTGCAATTAAACTGGGTGAGATTTCCCAGAGGAGTCAAAGGCTGTGACTCAGTCTGAAGCACTTTCCTCAGTTCCAAGAAGAGAAGACAGGCTGCTAAATCATTTAGATCACCCAAGATACAGAGCAGTGTTAGATATAAGACTTTCGTCTAGATGCTCAGGATGTCTGTAGATGCTTACAATTTTGTCTACATGGGGCAACGTGACCGCCCATTGTAATTTAATAGCCCCATGGGCACACTGAAGTGTTTTGGATCAGATGAAGGCATACACTTTGAAATAAGTAAGTCACAAACATAGAATCAAACAGGAAATGCTACTCTTCTGATTCATAAAACTCCACCTGTCCTATGGACATTGGGTATATCCAACAGCATTTCTCGACTCTGGTGGTTGGAACTTCCCATATTGAGAGTTGACACATTAGGTAAACTACTTACATTTCAGGTGTGAGAAAAATTGCTAACTAACTTATGGTAAACCAAACACCTCAACAGCATTCCTGGACCTTGGCGGTTGGGACTTTTCTATGTGGAGAATATTGGAACATCATCAGGGAGTTTACCACTTGGCAGACTCTCAAGGATCAACCTCATCTCTTGTGCCAAGAAAGGCTCCTCTTTGTTATTGCTGGCCTGGCTTGAGAGAGGCCCAATCAGAGGCCTTTTCTTCACAGTCTGTATCTTCGGGGCATCAGAGAAGGAGTCCACAGTCCGTGCACACATTTCCTCCACTCCCTGACACATCATAGGCCTCTTATCTCCAAAGAAAACACCTCCTGAGCACTGACCCCATGCTGACCCTTGAGATGGACAGAGGAATTAATGCAGGGAGGGACGTATAGAGGGAGGAAGGACTCAGACCCGCTCATTTGTTGGGAATTTGGCTTCCTATAAAACCTACCTTTCTCCTCTGTCTCCTCTCTCCTCTACCTCCTCTTTTCACTCTCTAGCTCAAATCTCCCCTCTCCTCTCTGTTCCTCCTCTCCCCTCGCTCCACCTCTCCTTTCCTCCTCGATATGTTACATGGGAAAGACACACCCAATGTTGGTATTCTTTTCTGACAAGTCCAGGGCTGCAAAGTAAGACAATTAGTTAGGGAAATGAGAATGGTAAAAGGCAGCCATGGGTGTTTGACCACAGAAATCAAACGTATCCACCCAAAAGGAAAATACAGGGTTTTGATGACTGCACCTGAATAAAGGAGATTGAGACATGCATTATAGTATACGGGGATCACTAATTCACCATAATCCTAACTTTACCCAGTGTTGTGATACCGAGCCTTAACCCTAACATTGAATCGAATTCCTAAAATATCATCAGTTTAATCTACTTTGTAACACAGTGTAAGTTTTTGTAAATCCGTATGACATGATACGATTTAGTAGCATTCGTAATATATGGTTGTTTTTTGCACATTCCTAACATGTTATAAGTTCAAGCAGCACATTTTAATGTACCCTAATGTCACATAACACATCATGTCAATTTGTCTGCCACAGATTTACGTATAGTAAATTACGTATTCTCATGAGATCAGTTTGAAGACAATGTAGTAATGACCAATTTGGAGAAACAATGATATTATCTGGAGAGATAATTATATTTAATACATATCTTTACAATACTTCACACATGAATACAATATATTAATATACACACCATACTATATAATAATGTATAATTCGCTATGGAATAAATGAACAGACTATGAACAATAAAACTAAAAAGCTTTAACTGAGCAATTATTCTCTGTTATTCTCTGCAAAAAGCATTACACCTGGTAGAAATACACCCAGTGTCCAGCCCATTATGATAAAACTTATCACTAGCTACACTCCATCTCAGCATAGGTCCCTAATTGCAGAAATCTGAAAAAAAAGATACATTCAACAGTGTATAATTCTCCATAACAAAACAAGTTAAAAATCCCTAGTCATTTTGGCTGTTAGTCGGCACACTAGTTCTATCTCAGCCTTCTCATCTGCAGTGGACTGCCAATGCTCATCTAATTAGCGGTAACTGAGGAGCGTTGACTAGCTTGCATAATGATAATGCGGTCTGTCCAAAAACACACACAAACACGCACAGACTGTCTGAAGTTCTACTAATAAAGAGTCTGCATGCTAAGCCAAAGGATTTTACTGAGCCACGCCCCTTTGACATTCGGCACTGTCGTACATGAAAATGTACTAGCATCAGCGTTTAGCAGTTGGAGGATGGCATTTCAATGTGAGAAAAACATCAATATTGACAGTAGAATACAGTTAGTTAAGGAGGTCATTCAAGTGAGTGTACTTGGGCTAGTATCAATTGGCCTCTGTAGGTATTACAAAGATTTAATTTGAACATATAACAAAATTGACCTGTAATTTCTGTAAATGGAATGTATAATACATAGCTAAATAAATGGAGATAATTGCGAGGTTGACTCATTTACTGAGTCATGTGTTTTTTAACAGGTCTTCAGAAGAGACAGCTCCCACACCATCCCTCACAGAGAATACAAACCTAATGGAAGCAGGGATCAGTATCTCTAGGGATAGACCCCGCCCTTCTCAGATACCCCAAATCATATTTTCCCCAGGGTAATACTAAACACAACCCACTGGCATTTCCAAAATAAGCCACGATAAAAAGACAACATATTATTACAGTGCGTTTGGGATGTAAACAACTTTCAATTACAAAACACGTCAAACTCCTTCATGGTGTCTGAAATAGTTGATGAAAAATCTTTAAACGTGAAGTTGTCACTTTATACATTGTGAAAGCTGACAGTGACGATGATCTTCTTGTTCCCCTGAAAGATCACTATTTATGGAAAAAGTTGATATGAACTGTCCCTGCTTGATAGCCTTACCGCTAATGTCAGTGTGTTTAGAGGCCCGTGAAGGGTTCTCCTTAAATTACACTCAAAATAAAACCTCACTATCAACACCATGAGTAACCAAAACCCTTCTTTTGGTTTTGTATATCACTAAGTCCTCTGCGTTTATATTGAATTTTAGTAGGTCAAATAAATCCTTTTGGGTGTAGTAGTGACTGCATTATTGTTAGAACGGATACAAACAAGGTACAAACAAAGTGAGGAACAACACTGATATATACTCAGCAGTTAGCTAGCACTGTGGCCTTTCCCTTCATTCATTAAACCTCTGTACTGTTCTCTGCCTAATCATAGCATCTATTAGTAACTGGTGTTTTACAGCTCTCCCATTCTTCATTCCCGAGTCACTCCATCACTACTCCGCTCATCCTTGAAATTATCACTCTTCAAAACTGAGATGGGCACTCATCTCCTTGGAGATTGTGGAGTCCCCAGAAACACAGACTAACACACACACGTACGCAGACTTGAGCGCACGCACACATTCACACACACCCACACAAACGCACACATTCACACTCTAATGCAACACAAACTTGTCATTGGAACACAGTCCATGCACCACAATCCCACAGCTTTTAGGGGTGCCCACCTTGGCAGAGTGATTATACTATCATTTTGATTGTACAACTTGCCAGAAAATATGATGTTAACTAAATATAACTCACATAAAAAGTATGTTTTCTTTTCTGCCCAGCAACACAACATTAGCTTTGCTTTTATCTGTCTTCCTGCTTAACAACAGCCCAGATGCAATTTTCTGATTGCAATCCTAACACGAAATACAAACCGGCTGGAGCAACGGACGAAAACCCAGCCAAACATCAGTTCAAACACAACATTATGTTTGGCTACACTTATACTGTAGATGCTCTCTAGATAGTTGTATCATAAACAAACCATCCACCTACAATGTGAGGCCATCTGTCAAAAAATGTGAAGCTGAACCAAACATGGATCTTGCAACAGTAAAATTATCCAAAACATGCAAATATGCCACAGAATGAGTCCAAAATAAGAAATGGCGTGATATGGACTGGCCGTGTTAAGGCAGATATGCCATCCTATGCAAATGCTGTGGGGGGATTTGAAGCAAGCCGTGCATTCAAGAAAGCCCTGAAACATAATGCAGTTGAAGTGGCAGTTGATTTTAAGTGCACACATATAGAATTAAGATAAAACCAATTTGTGATTTATTGAATTAGATATTCCTCATCAATGACTGTGTTTGGAATTTAGCTCAAACATTGTTTTGTTCGAGTGACTGTGTACTATATATTTAAAATAACTTACATACAGTACCAGTAAAAACTTTATTACATGACTTTTGGAGCGCTACTATAAGCTCTTTTCAGTGAATAATTTAACATAGCAATTTTGCCACATACAGAAAAACTGCATGTTCGTTGCTCAATGTATTGTAGGAAATGTGCTTGTGCAACTTCAACCTCGGCTGCCAGCAAAAAAAGAGGACAAACCTGTTTAAATGTTTAGTCTTAATTTCCTCCCTGGGAATGCTTGTGAGAAGGGGTGTGCCATGGTTGGGGAGGAAAACCCCCGGTGTAAGTACTGGTTATGGGTGTCGGGGACTACTTAGGCAGATGGACATAGCTTCCTCTGTCACTCCTACATCCCGTTTCCTCAAGTTTATCATCAGAGCGCCTCAGAGGAAGTGTTGGTGGACGCGAGCCACATCCGTCACCCTCTGCTGTGATGTACTTTACTCCCTCCTCCCTTTTCTCTTCCTGACTCGTCCTTCCTCTCTGCAGATTGGATGGGGACACGGGGGGGGGGGGGGCGGAGGAGATGCTCTCGGGGTGCTTTACATTACAAAATGCTTTCACGTAAAATGCAGCGAGTTGTTTTTCACTCCGCTTAGCAGAACTAATGTGACTGGACAGGTGCCAGCCCTGTAGCGTCCCATAGGTGATGCAATACTACCATCACCTATCCTGTCTTTGCAGAGTGAGGAAATAAAGATATTAGGGAGGAAAGGTGGAAAGATTTTTATATGAAATGCAGTCCTGGTCAGTTTCTGGCTGGAAGCAAGACCGCGTAGGGCTGGGTCCCTCTGGTAAAGTCAGCAGCCATTGTCGGACAGGAAGTGTTAGCACAAGGGAGCTCACACCCCCCTGGATTTATTACACAACGATAGCTTGGTTCCTACAGGCCAGCCTGAACACCCAGCAGGCCATTAAAAAAGCATTTATTCTACCCTCAGAGGAACTAAGGGAAAAGAGGTTAGACGACTCGCTTTGGCCTTAAAACCTCTCACACGCAGGCACGCGCAGACACACCCAGAACAGGGACTCACTGTTCTCTCCTCCCTGCAGATGAGGATTCAGACAGGACCACCACATACAATACAGCAGAATGTGTGTTATGACAGAAAGCGATATGATTGATTGACGCAGTATTGTCCTCCACACCCAAGGAGAGAAACAAGCAGTTACAATGGACTTATTGTCTTTATGGGGTTTGTGTGAAAAGCCACCCAGATTATGTGCAGCATGCACCATTTTTAGATCAAATACATTCTATAAGTGGGTGTATTCGTGAAGGAAGTTGTTGCGCTGAACCTCTCTGCCCTCCGTGTCTCAGAACAACCGAGGTGTGTGAAATACTGGACTTGGAATATTTTGATTGATGAGTTACTTAAGGAGGGGTGGGTCTTGAGCCTTGCGGTGTCCTAAAATGTTTGCCGATAATCCCATTATCCCATAATCCCACTGAGGGTGTCACTGTTCAAATGAACAGCCACGCAGCCAAGCTGATCTGCAGACAGTTGACCCTGAGGCCCAGAGCTCAAGGAGAACGAGGAGGAGGTGCACTGAGGCATGGAGGGCCAACCTGGGGTGGTCGTTCTGACATTTGGCGTAAACGCTGTATACGCTGAGGAGGTGGGAGCCATGCGGCCGTGTGGTGAAAGACACAGAACAACAGCAACAACAAAAACACACGGTTCTAGTGATAGGGAGCTCTTCTACAACGTTAGGGCCTATGGACAGTTTTATGGATCAAAATGACACATGGCGATGACTCCTCTATCAGGGGGCGTTCTCGGGGACAGTGGGAAATGCAAAAAACAGATGAAACATTTCACACAGATATACAATACACCTTGGACATTCATTAAAATAGGCCAAATTTGAGCACACAATTATTTTAGTTATTATAACAACATTATTTGTAGTACCTGATTCACTGATAGTATGATTAAAATACATGATTTGGCTTTTTCCTTGAGCGATAAAATGTGACTTATCTTATGCGCCAAATTGGGTATTGAATTCAAATGTTTTATTTGGCAATGTCTCAATGTTGTAAGGACTGAAGAAAGACGCAGGAAATACTGTGCAGGTTTTTAATTCCAAACTCAAAGCACGTCGAAATAACTGACTGGGCAAGCCCTAAGTAAAGTCAGGTATAAAGCATCCAAAGCAAAATATGTGGCCAAAGCCGTAATGATAACAAAATACAAACACACACACACACACACACACACACACACACACACAACTAGGCACTTCTATAGCCAGTACAGTAGTGCCTAGTAGGCTGGTGACATAGACCTCCAGAGCTGGTGCAACAGCACCTGGGAGAATCTAAAAAGTGAACACTGCTGGCATATTGGTAAAATTCAATGAAATAATTATTATGGGTAAAAATGTTGCCCATGCAATTTTAACACAAACAAATGAATAGTAGAAACCTTCTGTGTGGGGTTAAACTAAATTACTGCTTTAAAAAAACAAACATCTATTCAATCTAACTGTAATTTAATTTATTTTATTAAGCCCATTTTACATCAGAGGTTTTCACAAAGTGCTTTTACAGATGCCTAGCCTGAAACCCCTAAGAGCAAACAACAACAGAGTTGATGCCCAGTAGCGAGGAAAAACTCTCTAGTAGGGAAAGTTTTGGAAGAAGCCAAGAGAGGAACCAGACTCTTCTGACTGTGCCGGGAGTACAATAATTAAATGATCAATAAATGCATGCAGGTTGTGTCCAGAGTCTCTAAACAGAATCCAAGTCCAAGGTGGAGTGAAAGCAGTGGCCGCAGGAATCATCAGGCAGCAACTTGATCTGTAATTACAACCAAGAAGACTTTGGAAGGGCGTGTACAAGTCATTTGGGTGGTAGTCAGGAAGTAGTCAGGTGGTAGTCAGAAGGTAGTCCATTATTTAAATGAAGTATTTGCAGCATTTTGTAGTTATACTGCTCTCCAATTGCAATATTTTTTTCTTGAGGGTGATCAGTCTAAGGCAATTTTGTCTGGGAAATAGGACGACTGTGTATCCTTTTTAATAATCAAAATCTTAACTTAAAGACTAAGGCATAGGCTACAGTTGAAATTGGATACTCACTGCTAGTATAACATTTCTGTCTGTTCAAAATGCATGAATTCGAGATATGTTAAAACAGACCTTTTCTGTGGTTGGTAGCGCATACCTCCTCCTGTGAATAACCTTTCCAAACTTGTTCCAGGGAACCCCCTTCTTTACAGCGACTGCCCCCAGATGAGTGATCCACGGCACGTGACAGTAAAATATGGTTGGTATTTGGCCCGTCGTGTTGCAACATTGTTACTGCTGGGCGAGCAAAGGCCTAAGCTGGAATTTGTTATTTTCTATTCTAATTTTGTTCCATTAATGTATTCAAATGGCAAAACATAATTTTGTAGCTTTTCTTCTTGTGTGGGCCTTCTGCAATCTATTTCTTACTTTCCTAAGGTTCCACATAGTTAGGTTAACATTTAGACAGTTCATTGTAAGTTGCTCTGGATAAGAGTGTCTGCTAAACTCAAATGCAAAGGTAAACATCGATTTTATTCAACACTAGATTGAATTCCATCCATTTGATTGGACTTTTTCATCCCGGTACTTTCCAGAGCAGAGGCCAATGAATGAACGACTGTCTACATACCTGGTCAAACACAGATGGGTCAGGCTCCTTTGTCAGCCTGGAGCCAAGTAGGGAGGGAACATTGGAGCTTTGTTGTCTAGGAATAACAGACCCCTAAGATGACGACACTACACCATCTCCAGGTGCAAAGACGAGTTGGGATTGATAAACACACATTAGGCCCGTTGGATTGGGAAGAAGAGGGGTAGCAGTTTGGATTCAATGGACGGAAGGACAACTCATTTCTGGAACTGGTTCCTGTGATAGTTTGAATGGACAGGAAATATTACCTGCTGTTCTGTATGCCTGTGTGCCATTAGACTGACGTTGTTCTGGTCTTGGTTAATTGACCAAGCGGTCATGTATTGTTGACAGTTGAAGGCTCATGACCCAGATTGCAGCTGTAAACAAAACAATGTATTATATTGTGTATGGCTATTAGATTTCAGATATGGTTATAGTAAAACACAGAACTGAAGTGTTTCTCTGCACAGATGGGAGAAGCGGCCAGAGGGAAAACATCTCTTCAGCAATCCTTCAATCTGGTCTTTATGGAAGAATTGCTCATCAAAAGCCACCCTTGAGTAAAAGACATGCGACATGCCACCTGAATGATGAGAAAATTCTCTGGTCCGATGGGACCAAAATGTAATTATTACGCCTGAATGTCAAGTGCTATGTCTGGCAAAAACAAGGTACCTCTCATAACCTGACGAATACCATCCCAACATAGAAGCATAGAGGTGGGACCAATGTGATATGACACATCTCAGTGGCAGGGACTGGGTGAAGATTGACGGATGGATAAACGATAGCAAATTACAGAGATGTCATTGAAGAAATCCTGATCCAGAGGGGACCTTAGATTGAGCGAAGATTCATATTTCATCACAACAACCAACCAAAGCACACAAGACAAGACAATGCTGGAGTGGCTTCAGGACAAGCAAAGAATGCCTGGACTTGAACCCATTAAAGTTCTATATGGAGACCCGAAGACGGCAGTTCTGAGAGGATATTCTAGGCAGAATGGAAGAAACCTTGTAAATATTATTATACATCCTCTCAAATGAACAAGTTACACCTCAGCACAAACCACATATGATTATCCAGGCTTCTACCGTACAGTTTCTGACTCGACTACAGTTTCAGACTCAACTTTCTGTTTAATTACATTTAGCTCAAGGCGGCAATTCCACAGCTTTTTTGGCTGATTAGATTTCAAATGTGCCGACTGAAGATTAGCCGTTTCACACATTGGCTCAGGTCATAGTCTTCTTCCCCACCCGTACAGTTTCTATGTGACATCTGTTACTCTGTGTCCAGGACATTAAAAGGAAGTAAATTACTTTGATGAGAGTTGGGCCTGTAAATGTGTTATTTTTCAGTTTGCTAGAAACATGCCCTATCTTAGGTGGTCACGGCCTCTCATTCCTGGTGTGCCTCCCCTTCTGTATGTCTTTTTCTCCATCCTACTGCACTCTTGTCCATCTTTTATTTGTGTCCCACAGGACTCGCCACTCCTTTTGTAAAGTAGTCGAAGTTCATTTGTTGCCAACACATGTTGCAGGTCATTAAGGTCAAATAGATGGTTGGTTGAATTTCAGCCAGTAGTTGTCAATTTGAGCCCAAACATTCCCCAGCCTTTAACAGGCCGAAAACAAAGGCGCGTCGCCATCAAAACCATAGCAATGTCCTTGCTGGTGTGTCTCATGTGTATGCAGTAGGCAGAGTGTGATGAAAGTGCATGGATTGTCACTAACCCCAGCCTTGATTTTGGATAAGCAACTGTTTCAATGCTGAGAACAGAGAGTGGCAGGGACTCCGTGCCTGAGTCCCCCCACCAAACCCCAGGACCAGAGAATGAGAGTACCGTGGTGTGACGGTCTAACCTGGCTTAAACAGCCACACCCTACAGACAACAGTCATTCACCTGTGTGAATTCAAGGTGGTGAAAACTGTTCAGTATCTGAAAACTATTTCTCAATATCTGTTACTTAGCAATTAAAGCACACAATATTGTTATATTGGCATAGAAGCTGTCTTAATGATTCAGTGTATGTTTGCTTGTAGAAAGAAAACATGCAAAGAATATACAAGTAGTTTAATTGAAGGGACATTTCCCAGTTCTACAGCCTGAGCAAAACCGACTCAGACTGAATCCACTAGGTTTTGCTTGTTGTTGGTCAACTAGTGTGAATCTCCAGAGGTTCTTTTTGCAGCAAATTGGAGCAAAATGACAGACAGTTGAACATATTATTCTGTACCAAAGGCAGCATAATTGGTCCATTATGTCTCATTGCATCCCGTCTTCAAAGAAGATAATCTTTTCAATTCTATTGTATCACCTTTTACTTGGATAATGGGCAATACGACTTTGTGGAAAAAAAGACATTTTGCACATTCAAGGCATATGGAAAATAAAGACATCACATAGTATCTGTATTGTGAAGACAAATTAATCAGATCTAATGGCAAAATATCTAGAAATAACATAGAGTCCTATATTTATTTACAAGGACTTTACAAGGATCTCCATTAGTTGACGCAAAAGCCAAAGATTCCCTTCCTGGGATCGGTACAAAACATAAATCACGGCATTTGAAGGAAAACGTGTACATTATCGTCAGGAGATAATTTCAGGTGATGGAAATGTGTTTTTCTGAGTGAGGAGAAGCTTGCAAATCATATGTCCTCTATTAATAGTAATAGTGTTCTGTGTGTAGAGGTACTTTAAGGCCATTAGTCTTGAAATCTGCGGCTGAAAAATGAACCTTCCACCAAACGGCATGTTATTGCTTATCATTATTATTTGGATATTTCTTTATTTAACATTGCACATAACAGGCATTGATGCAACGTTTTTACAAACCATATTGAATGACCCGTAATTTAACAGATAATGACCGTCCTCCTCTAAACCTGACGACTAGATGATCCTTAATGTAAACCTATTTTCTATAAAATGCACAACTTTTGACCAGGTTCCCTGGGGCTCTGATCAAAATCAGCGTACTGCAAAGGGAATTGCATTCCCTTCAGGATTAAAATGATGATAAATCAGTTTAGAAGATGTGGGCCATTGACTGTTATGTTTCAACTAATTTTGTACATTTAGCAAAAACCTTTACACCAGAGGAGTCAAACCAGTTCCACGGAGGACCAAGTGTCTGCAGGTTTTCGCTCTCAACTTGTACTTGATTGATTAATTAGGTTACTAATTGGTTAGTTTCTACCCTCACCTGGTTGTTTTGGTCTGAACTGGGAACCAATTTAAAGGAAAAAATCTAAACCCTGCAGACACTCGGCCCTCCATGGAACCAGTTTGACACCCCTGCTCTACACCAACACCTATTATGTGCAGTCACAAAAAACTATGAAAATATTCCTGACATGATATATGACACAAGATATTTTAAATTATAATTATGTGTCAAGTATTTTAAAATCCATGGGCTGGATTAAACAGCACTGCAGTTTAAATTTGAAAAGTGGCAAACGGAGTAAAAATACCACTGAATAAAACACTGCTCATGAAGAAAAAAAGCAGATACCCATTCATTTAAAAACCTGACAATTCTGCACCTCCCTAATGGCTCTATCATATAGTGGTACTTGAGTAGGCGCACGGTGTTGCCAGTTTAGGCAATGGTGATTAGGTCGATGGCGAGGACCACTTCGCCGCTTCCTGTTAATTGTGAAGGCATAAGTGTCCATGATTATTTTGTGACCTTATATATTTTCACACGACAGATGACCTTTGACGATGCAATCTCCATAGCTTGTCAACGCGACCCATCGGCACGGCTCTCCTGACATTTCCAGCTTCCGTTGATGCAATTCAAGGGGCAAGCACTGCACTTCAAAACGCTTTCATCGCTTCCGTTGTCCCTTGTAGTGAGTAATCGTCGTAGAGGATGCCCCCCCGACAACAGCCCGCCCCCACCTCCGCCAGCGTCGCCGTCACCACCGTGCAAGACACAATTGTGTTTCCGTGGAGACAGAGGGGAGGGCACTTCACCCAGATAATACTTGCAGCTGTGCCGCGTGACGCCCAAAATGGTTGCCAGGGAAACCTATTACTTTGACATTGGGCTACGTGTAAAACTGCAAAAAGACACTCAGACTCTGTTTAATCCAGCCCCTAAAATGTGTGATTCGTCTTGATCTTCACCAGATGTTTTATTACAATAAGGCCAAAATGCATGTTTTACTTGATGATATACTGTTGTAGAGAACGCGGACAACTTATGGACAAAGGCCGCATGGCATGTCAGAACCAGTCGAGAACAGGGTTGATATACCTCACAATAATATTCCTCATATTCAACCATTTTAAAACACATTGGCAAGCAATGACTGGTCTTCACGTCATTAGAAGTCAGACTGGCAGCATGGGCACAATCAACACCCTCTCATTTGCATAATTTCTAACAGCTATTATTTCATTCTAAATGGGTTAGACGACTAGAGAGGCAGCATGAAACACAGAGAGGACTGCAGTCGTGCCACAGTGGATTCAGAGGCCACATTTATACCTGCCTCTGATATGTGTCCTTCGCCTCCATTATGCTCTGACTTTGACCTGATCTTTTCTTGTTTATGTTCATAAGATCCGTTCACAATGTAAATTCTACATCTAAGGATGGAGGTGCAGTCACAACGTGGATGAGACCAGGGCTAAGGATCAGTATTAGAATCAGGTGTAAATGGTGCCTTCTTAACTCAGTTGACCAATTGGACCCCTTTGGGTCTCGTTGTCCTGACTTTCCGAAAGTGATGCTCACAATGTGATGGGATGGCAAATGAATGGGATGTGGACAAAAAAATTTGGCCAATTTCACAGATCCGTCCTCTTAACCACACCCATAAGGTAGGCAACTAATTGTTTACATTTCCTCCAGAAAAAAAGAAGATTGTGGGCTTCATCAGAAACTTGGAGCCTGCACCAGCCCAGTGGGCAGATGTCACAGTCCAACTGACATTACCAAATGCATGGAATTCCAGATATGGAGAGACATTGTCCTTTCCATGAGGAAGGGGACCTCCCGTTCCCCCATTTAACGACACCGAAATAACCCATTATAAAACTAAAGAACATATACACATAAATATATAGATATCTATCTCAACTAAATCTCTGATACTAATCACCGATCAATGATTTAAGTCGTTCTCTCATCATGTCTATGTTTTCCCTCTTTAGGTTTATACTAAGAGATTTTAAGTCCATAATGCAATTATATATTATGTATAAATCCCATTCAGTGCAGTCAAAGTGGATGCGTGGAGACACATTTAGTGCCTCCAGCAAATCTACACCTTGAAGTTTTTCGGTTTCAGTTCCTCAGCTTCATTCATTCAATTTGAATGGTTTTGCCATCATCTATGTCATTTGTTTCTGTAGGTTCCCCTCCCTCTGATGGGGAATTGCAAAGGAGCGTTGGGATTGGACAAAGTTGAGAATAGACAGAGATCAGGTAATGGGTGTAAAAAGATTTAGTTTCAAACTTAATCAAGAAAAAAATGCAGTCAACCGCTGTGGTGGCGAGTGAAATTTATTCATGGTCTTAAAGAATACTTGTTCTGTCCTCATTCATTTTCACTGTGAACTACCCACAGAAATGCAGACACGTTATGTGCATAGTCCCAACAACGTTTGTTTAGATAAAGGAAAAGTGCAACACATCTTCCTGTTAATTCACAGTTTATTATGCCGTACAGTCCTCATCTGTGTTAAGTGTATAAAACATCTATTTGGAATCCAACAGTTTCTAACAATATCTTGAATATCCCTAAGAGCAGAGTGAATGCAATTATAACATTTGTATGGTTTACGTAACACCAAGCCACTGCCTAAATCAGCCCTTTCCCTTCAAAATAAATTAAAGAGCAAGGAGATTAACCAGTGGGTCCTTTCACAGAGCTGTTTGCAACTCTGGTATGCACCCATAGTTAATGTCTTTTGCCTTTAATTGGCACTTTCTTTGCTTGTCTCTGGGTGAAAAACTGGCATTCGTGAATAAACTTCTCCTGTGTGCAACATTCAACCCATGAGGAATATCTCCAAATAAATGTATAAATGGAGGTAGAGAGGGAGGGTCTTTTTTGAACATGTCTTTGAGAAATTGTTGACTCATAAAAACTGGTCTCTCAATTGATCTATTAAGATTGTAGATCATGGGTAACAGCTACGTGACCCAAAGAACACCATTGTATACTATTGTAAAGTATGTTGATGGCAGCTTCATGTTATGGGGATGTTTCTCATCATCAGGGACTTGTCAGGAGAGAAACAAGATTTGACAGAATAGTTCTTAAGTAAAACATGCTGCCCTAAAACCAGGACAGAAGTTCAACTTATCTTATAGCATGACAACAAGCAGAAGTACACAAATAAAAGGGCGTTCCAGAGAAATAAAGGCTTGGTCAAAGGCTTGCCATAAATCCAATAAAAAATGTGTGGCGTAATATGTGGAATTCTGCCGATCAACTATTCTCTAAAAACCTAATGGAAATTCAACAGATTGGTCAAAAAGAATGGTCCAATCTTTCTATTTGTAAGCATGCAAAACGACTTGTTGTATCACCTCATAGGGTTGAAGATATATTCCAATCAAGATATTTTTTATGTATTTGTTTTTAGAATATTTCATTTCACATTTCCCCTTCTACACACATGCAGTATAGTGTGCTGATGACTGAAAAGAAAATAATTATAACATTTTTGAATCTCTGAGGCAATGACCTAAAAAAGTGGAAAAACCTTTTTTATGTCAGGGTGGAGATTTTGTGTAAGCACTCTATTTTTCTATATGAATTGAACGGGGCTACAGTACTGTCCAATACAAAATAGGTGACTATACAAGGGAGTTTAAAGGTATTTACATTCCCACTTCATGTGTTTAAAATAATCTCAAAATAATGTAAACATCCAGTAGACTAGACTTGCCCAGACCTGTTTGGAATAATCCTTTGCAGCATGAACTTTGTAGCTATTTAAACCTGTTTCTGTTTCTAGGCTACTGTGTGCTTTATGGCCTAAGTGTCACTTTTGTTTATACAGTGCAGTCATTGAAGGCTGTACAAACATCCAGACACTCAGCTCTTTTGTTCCGGGACTTCTTTTCAAAGATGAGATATTTGTACAGCTGTGGGAAGGTAGAGGGTCTGGGTAATATTACACATAGTCTTAAATAATTGGATAACAAACGTTATCGGTAATGACAAGAATATAAATCCGTTGAGCATAAAAGTCTGCTTTTTCCTGTCATTTTATGCAGCACGCTTCTCAGGGGAATGTTCAAAGCAGGTTGGAATAAGTTCCGTACTGGGAGAATCTGGTCATAATGCAGACACAACGTTGAGATCAGAAACACATTTTATTACCCTACGTAAACGCTACAGTTCTCACTTGGACATTGATCGCATTATCTTGACTGGACAACAGCAATGTCTCTGCAATGTGTAAACATGGCCAATGAGGGGTGAGGACTGAGGCGGGGGGAGTGTCTGAATTAGTACACTAACTAGCATTCACTGCATATTGAGTGGGTGACTTCCCTGACCTTTCTGCATTTGTACTTGCCAGATCAGCTGACTGGAACTCAATTCTCTGCTCTGTTTCCCTTGAACTTAGGGGTCGTTCAAAGCTGCCTGCTCAGCTGACTGCGCCATGACGACATTTGCGGTGACCACGCTGGAGGTCTTAGGGTAGAAACTCTGTTTTTAGCAAGTCACGGTGCCACTGAACGCACCCCCCAAAGGGGGTGGAATCTTTAAGTGCCTATACATGGTGTGTTGGATTGGTTGGCGTGAAGTAAGCGTCATTCCGTTCACTCCCCCCGGCCATTACCGTGCCATGCGCAGCCTCCTACAGAGCCCTCCATTATCGCTCCGGTTTTAGCCCAGCCGTAAACATCGAGTTCATTTAAGATTCACAACTCTGGGATACTCCCAGAGGAACCCGTTTAGTGACGTCGTGTTGATCCACTGCAGATGTTAGTAGGTCTTGTCAGTACTGTCATGGGTGCGATGTCAACAACTCAAAGCAAAAAGCGATATCCTGTAGGACAGCTGGTGGAGAGATACACAATCAGAACCGTATGCCCCAGGCATGTGATGAATAGAAAATATCAGAACTGTATGCCCCAGGCACGTGATGAATAGAAAATATCAGAACCGTATGCCCCAGGCACGTGATGAACAGAAAATATCAGAACTGTAGGCCCCAGGCACTTGATGAACAAAAAATATCAGAACTGTATGCCCCCGGCACGTGATGAATAGAAAATATCAGAACCGTATGCCCCAGGCACGTGATGAACAGAAAATATCAGATCCGTATGCTCCAGGCACGTGATGAAAAGAAAATATTAGAACCGTATGCCCCAGGCACGTGATGAACAGAAAATATTACATTTGTACACAATTTGCGAAATGTATATAACAACTTTTTTTTAATCTCTTTTCACGACAATTTTGCAGTATGTCACTCAATGTGTTCTGTCAACTGCCCGGGCCGGTCCTAAAGCGCTCGCCGTCAATATGAATCAGAACCCATATGTTCTGCTCAGGACCTCTGCAAGTCATATGTGAGTTCTGTCGTTAGTTAAGGGCTGGGATTCACTTGTCAGGCCTTGCTTCCTCTGCTGCACAAAGGCCCTGTACGTGCCACAAACCAGAGTTCCTCTAAACATAGCGACATCCGTCACCCACGAAGCACTGTTACCATCGCCCCACAGTAGCTGTGGCTGTCGGGTTGCAAGTAAAACAATTAATTCCAGGTCTAAGAGAAAGTGACGTTACTGATTGAAATGTGACAATCACAGAGTGCTAACTGGCTGCCAATTTCGCAATGGCCACCACTTGTAGGGACTAAATTCAATACAAGCAACCCGGGTGCCGGCTCAATTAGCAAAACAACATGTTGAACATAATGTAGCACGGCTTTGGGTTGAATTCAATCAACATTTCAAGTACATAGTGAATGTTCTCAAGTATTAATCGGAACAGGTGTGCTGTAAGGGATTACGGTTGAAAGGCATCCGGGAAGTCTTTAATCTGTGGAAAACAGTGTGAAATGTCAGACAAAGAGCCCTGTTGTAATTTAGACTTCAGCAGTCCTGAACCGAAGAGGCGTGCTGCCGCTAAGCAAGTGCTCGGAATGTCCTTTTGTTTTCTGCGTCTTGGGGCATGATGGGAAGAGGACCGTCACCTGAAATGTCAAGGCCCTCGCCTCAGGTGGCTGAGGCGCCAGCCGTTGTGGCGGGCCAGTTCTCATGGTCCCTCAACACATGAGCAAACACAGATGAGATATAGAAACACCACTGACGTGAGCCGCTCGCTTTGTTCGGCCTGGACCTCAAAGCTGTGAAGAGAGACAAGTGTTTTGAAGAGAGCGTGAGAAAACCCTTCAGGGTCAGGAGGTGTTGCTTTCAGATGTTACAGCTAAGAGACTGTTCTGGAAGGGTTTCACTCCCTCCTCCAAATCTGTTTACATTTCACTTTCTTTGTTTGAACTTGAATTCATATCTTTTCATGTGTTCTCAGTGTGCAGTTTTTCTTTGTTGGCCTGATGGCACCACTCTCATTATAATTTGATTATACATCAATCCCTCTGGTACGCAGAGCTGTTATCTTTAAAGGCCAGAATGTACTAAGTAGTGAAACAGAGGTGCCTATAATTTTGACACTTCATTTAAAAAAAATATGATTCAATTGGAGAAGAGTCTTTTTTGAGAAGTGTGTTATTTTGCTTAATTCCATTGAATCAGTAATGAAATACAATATATTTCACATGTTGGTAAATGACATTCCTTGGGTTGTTTTTCTACCGTTTTATCAAGCGTGCCAATGTTATACAACATTTAGCACAGCACATTCTATGTGTTGAGAAAATTGGGTTGGAAATGTACATGTATATTAGTTACTATATCAATGTAATATACCTATACACAACCGTAATGCAAACACCAACACTCAGTTGAATGCTTGACTTATAGTTGGAGTGCACAGCTGAAATGATTGGAAAAAGTTTCATTTGTACTTAGCCTACTGTATATTATCTCTTACCTCATGAAATCATTATCAAGCTCAGTTTTATAATTTGTTCGGACACTCTAATATGTATGGTTTGGAATTTGTATAATCTGTCAGCAAAACTGGATATTCACCCCCAAAAAAAATCACATTCACTAAAAGTGGCAGGATGCAATTTTGCTATACTTTGTTTGGGAGCTGGTACTGTACTTCATTGTTTCCCCTCCCCCTATTTAGCATGTTGGCTTCTCTGTCCAACAGTCAGCCATCTTGGCTTTGGTTTCTCCTATCTAGCCATCGCATGGACTTATTACCAAAGCCCAAACATGATGTTATCTGCGGAGGCTTCTCCCGTAAACCAAATGCCCAATAGTCCAATCAGACTCTGCTTTGGACTTTGGAGTTGTGCAGAGGGCAGAAGCTAGCATAGAAGTCTGTCCGGTTTCATCCGGCTTGTCCCTCTCCAAGGGACTGCCCAGTTTGTTTGCACTAAACAATCTACAGCAATTTTCTGCTCTCTCAAAGCATGGAACCCGCCTATTAAAACATAGTGATTAGACAAAGCTCCCATGGGGAAGAAGACACATTTGTGGATTACATGGGGGAGTGAGTGAAGTATTTATGTCAGTTTCAGGGGGTTGCAAGACTTTTAAGGTCAAGGAAAAAGCTAAAACATGGGGCTGATAATGAAAATATTTTATAAATTGAGCTGTCAGGCAAGACTTCGGTTTGCTAGGTGTTCTCAGGCTTCTTGTAGCCTTTGGCCAAATTGTTAATCTCATTAAAGTTTTTTCCCAAGGTTATACCCTTACCGCTGGTACATCTTCTTCAACACCTATTATTTTGTCAAGTTGACATTTTTCAAGATGAAATTCAAATACATCATTTCTACCCCTCGATCTATTCCAGAAATAATAATAACACTTGTCGTGTCATGAATCATTAATGGCTGAAATGACAGTCCAAGGAGAAGGGTGTTCCAGTGGGCCCAGGGATGTACACCTGCATGCTGAAGGAAGCCCGAACAATGGGTTCCTCCCCTTCACTTCCCCTGGGCTAGGAAATGGAGTCATGAGTCCTGGTCGTTCTGCCCCATGGCTTTCAATGGGACCTCAGCACACAAACACACATTCATGGACCTTAAAACTCAGACAGACAGATGGGTAGACACACACACACATTAAAAAAAGTGATACACATGTCCACAAAAACAAAGGCAACAATATGGTGCAGACCAATACTATCCGCAACCAAAGCTTTTATTTTTCTTGGTAAAACCCGATAACAATGCCACGCGGCCGCACTTCAGACCGTTCAATACTGTTAACAAACCAACCGCTGGTGTTCTGATCGATCAGTGTGTAATGCTGGCGGTTATTCTGGACCGCGTGTGTGGACCTGCACTAAGGATCAGATGCGATCGATCACAGCTTTAGCGTTTGCACGAAAGCCAGCAGAAGAGCGCTGTGTTGGAATACAGAGCCCTCCTTGGACCGGTGGAGCGACACTGTGTGTCTACATGCTAATTGGTCATTTGAAAACGGGTCACCGGTTAGGGAAGTGGTGGAGGAGGAAAGCTGGACAGGATCCAGATGACACTCTGGTAAATAAATCTAGCTGGAGAGGGACAATGAAGAGACGATTCACTCGGCTTCTGGCATCCTTTTCCTAGGGAAGCCAAAGTGCAATCAGGAAGGGAAAATGGAAAGCACCCATCCCAAATGTATCTGTGCAAAGACTGCTGGTGTGAAAGTCACAGATCCCTCATGTCATCCTTATTGATTTTGAGAATGGGATGACTAGCACATTATTTTTAGCCATTAGGTTTATTACTATGCCGCTTTCAAGTGCCCGAATAATGTCTTAGTATCGTCTCAATTGCTTAACAGGTGAAAAGGTGTTCTATAAGAAAATGTAGCGGAAATGTAAAAATTTTGTCAACTCATAAGTCACTTAGGTTGTTGATTCTTCCTCTTTGTGGAATTATAAATACACAAGTAAGTCTTTTTACTCATATCACAATTCATTATATACTGTGATAATTGTATATCACAGAAATCTGAATTCAACATAGAGTTTCTATAAAAGGTTACTTGTTCAAATCCCCCGCAGGCTAATATAAAGTAGTAGATCAGCTGGTTACTGGGTTCTGCAGTTTTCGGATTCATTGTGAATTGTTGTAGATGTGCGCACACTAAATGCTACGCTAAATCCGCACTTCAATACCAGCTCATGTCTAAAACTGCTTTGGTGTCTTCACATCTCAGAGCGGCGTTCAATTTGCAGTCGAGACCACTTCGTCAAATCAAATGAGACAGCAAGCGGATGAGTCCAGCCATTTTCCCAAACGCGGAAGTCGTTGAAGGCTCACGCGGGGTCTCCCCAAGCAACTCTAATATTAATCTCTCTGTTCAAGTCTACTCAACAGACCCTCATGCACTGAAACAGAGCTAATTCTATTTCAATGCCCTGATGTAAATACAGCAGCTACGTCTCGTCCTCCCATTTGCCAACCTACAGATATGCTAAACATCCTTCTATAGTTATTTGGAAAATCACCCCAGGCGTGCACCTAACAGACGGTGATTGTTGCAGGATTAGATGTCCATTTCCAAGCTCTTAGTTACCTTCATGTCTTTTTCCCTGTAGCTTAACAGTCATATTTTGAGCGAGATGTCCTGTACCGTTCCTAGTGAAACATGATTATTAGTTACCTGTCTTTTTTCTTTTTTATATTTTTAAAAGACTGCATCTGATGGAGTGCTTATTTATCAATGAGAGCATTAGTGACCTCATGCATTTGCTTTTTGTAACTTTCCTGTGGTGTTTGCCACTGATACTTAAATTGTGCACAAGATGCAGTTACTGTGTGATTGTAATTGGTTAAATGTCACTGGCTTCTTCTTAACACAAGACCTGTGAGTCGGAAATAGAGTAGCAAGCTTGGAAAGTCACAGTCGCCTACAAAAATACTAAATCATTGACACTGAACCCAAGACATAGATGAACAAAACCCCAGGGCAGTGACCTTATGCTTTATACAGACTGACATGTTCATCCCCACTTCATCAACACACTGGCTTTGCTGTTTTCCTGAGCTTCTTTGCGACTGAGTCAAAAAAGTGGCACATCATCACTTTGGCAGTCTCTCACACAAATTGTTGTTGTGGTGAAGTAATCAGTGCATGGCCATTGGTCTTGTTCAGTGGGCCTTTGACTGAAATTTCTAATGCTGGCCCAGAAATTCCCAACACTCCACTGGAAGGACAGAGCTAGTGGGGAGGAAGGGAATCCACTCCACTGGAACAACAGTAGCGTCTTTTTCACAGCATTTTTCTGCTCATCTTTACAAATAGTCCAATTGTCCTGGAGTATATTATGTAAGCTTTCCCAGGACGTTTTGCAGTGCCAGAGCAAAACATTTTAGGAGTTGTACATCATATATTTTACATGAAAATACCAGGTCAGTGCAAGTTCAAGTACTGCATGAAATTGCCCCATGAGTTATTAAAGAGATCTGAATATTGGTCTGAATATTGTCAGGCAAACCAGGCTGTGACTGATTTGGAATTTGTCAGTTCCTCTGTCCATTGTATTAGAGCTATGAAACACAATGTGTTATTGATTTTTTACATTTCAGGTTTTCGGTTGACCCTGTTCCATTTTAACTTTATTTAAATATGCTTTTAGCGTCAACTGAGTTTGTCCCCACCTTGGAACGTGCCTTGGCTCGTCTGTCATCCTGTTACACAGTGAAAACCCAATAACGGAGTCTTATCTGTACAGTAGATGCACAATTAGCCTGTTAGTTTTACTGCTTCTAATCACACTGAACCGCAGATAATGGCACCTTTTGCCCCTATAAGCTATTTACCTATGTCTCAGGAGTTAAACTCGGCCAAACGAGACCCAATTAATTTTCTCGCCTCATATTTAAAGGGAATATGGAATACAGTAACTATAGCCGGTATATCGAGAGCATTGCCTTCCGGCTCAGCTCTCTTTTCGTCCCCCGCGACCCGAAATGAAAATGGAGTAACTATAACAACGTCACATTTTTGTTAAAATATGCCAAGCTGGTGGATATTGGCAGCTAAACCCATGGAGCCATTTAGATCAGGAAACACATTTGAACAAACCTAAGAACGTTTTCACATACCAAGAATGTGACATGGTCTAATGATACTGCTAGTGGTTAGACAACATGTACTGTAAAGATCGAATGAACTGAATGTACGGATGGTGAACATGTTCCACGTATTCATTTACAGTAGACGAGCAGCACCAAATGACAACTGACAGAAATCTTCCATGCTCCTCCAGTTTGTAAATGCTCTGCGCACTTGCTCTGGTGGGGCATCTGGCGTTAAGGCCTTGGGAATGTTCATCTGCTTAAATGTGTACTCCCGTAGGCTAGCTAAAACTCGGAAGCATGGTTAGGTGTGATAATGCTTGCCACAATGCTTGCCACAGATTGAGCAGAAACCACTCAGCTCACCTTGTGCTGTGCTTGTGTTGCTGGGAAGATTGTAGCTCCGCCTTTTTTCGCAGACGTTCGGCTCCCGGGTAGCAACGGTTGAATGAAGCTGCTGTTGATATAATGATTCTGGTTAGTATGTACGTATGGTCACTGTGGGAATGACGGCATCAATGCCGTTATTATTGAAGACTGTCATTGAAACAACTTCGTTCATGTGCCCATCATTGGTTTTTCCCGTTTGAGTTTTTGGTTGTCCTCTACAGCGGGATAATTGATTTGTGGTTAGATTTGACAGAGGCAGGGCTGTGGATGGCATCTTATTCGGTCGTACAATTTATATTTTGGTAAAAATAAATGTCAAACAGATTTCCGTTACTTTACATTAAAATCACCCGTCACAAGAAATGCAAAATGGTCCATCCCTTTAGCATCTCTTATTATTGGGGAAATCTAACTAACGTGAACAAAAACTTTCGATATTCATATTTTCGATCATGTCTCCCTAATTTGTTGTACCCGAGTCGTTCGTTCAGTCATGATGGCATAGAAAGAACCCCGCGAGATTTATATTATGCAGAGCACATTTCAAGTCTTCGGGTCGGGTTTGAAGGCAATTATAGTAACTCCAAGTATCTGTGTGTGACGATACCAGTGGTTTTCCCATTCAAAATGTGTCTCGTTGGAATGCTTACCTACCTTTATTTTTGCCGTATTTTCCATTACATGTCATTTATCAGCTATCGATGAAGATGTGGTACTGTAATTTGAGATCACCTCTTAAAGCATTACGTGTTTACAAGGCGGACACGGTGGGAGGTGTCTGCTCTAATTTCTGTCAGGTGCGTATTTATTGAAAACTGGAGAAAGTCAACACATCAAATGTTGAAACTTTATTGTTTTTTCGAAAAGTACATGCCCATTTGAATCTGATGCCAACAACACGTGGCAAAAAATGTGGGACAGGGGCATGTTTACCATTGTATGGCATCACCTCTTCTAACAACACTCTGTCAGTGTTTGGGAACTGAGACCAACTGCTGTAGTTTTGAAAGTGAAATGCTTTCCCATTCTTGCTTGATACAGGATTTCAGCTGTTCACGTACAATGATTTTCGGAAGTGTTCCTGAGCCCATGCAGTGTTTTTCACTACTGAATTGTATCTGTGTTTAATGCAGTGCTGCTTGGGGGTCTGAAGATCACCGCCATCCAATATTGGCTGCATGGACACGAGCTCAAAGGCTGCCACTGAATGTTTCTGTGTGTGTATGTCTTTGTGTGTGTGTGTCTTTGTGTGTGTGTGTGTTTGTGTGTTTGCAATGCCATTATTGGAATTGTTCCTGTCCTGAGCCTGCCGATTCTCGGTCAAATATTTCAATATGTGCTGTATTTATTCTTCATTTTGATCCTTCTTTGCTGTATTGTGGATACAGCATTTTATAAACACCATGGCTGCAGTGTATCATGGGTAAATCGTTATAGACAGACTGATCTCCGAATTATAATCAGTTGTAATTTATGTTACGGTGAGATGTAAAGGTGAGATCGGTCAGGCAGGAACTGCTTGCAGTCATTTTGATTTACTCAAATATGTAAATGGCATCTGGGCCAAACAAGTTGCGATTAACCAGACATATGAATCTAATTTGTTATGTCATTTTTATATTTGTTCAGCTCGTTGGTATCCTGAGTTGCTGAAAAAGAACACACATTTGACTGCTTGTATGCCGGTTATAAAACAAGCAAGCGAGCTACCACACAGTTTGCTACATAGCACATGATTGAAATTCACTGAAGTTCCACCTCGATGCACTCCGGTAACTGGAGTCTGACAGCAGGCGAGTATGTCTTCCATTGTCTGGTCTATCTGCCTCCTTAGCCAATGTTTACAATGACCGTGGATAAAAATAGCCAGGTAGACTTTTTGTGTATAGCTTGTTTGTCATACACAGACAACATTGCCTGTTTGTATTGAGATAGTGTTTGCAACAGCCTGGGCTACTGTGACAAGGTAAAATGGACAAGTGGGTTACTCAACATGTCATCCAAGTCTGGCCGTAGAGTGCTGGAACTGCGGAGGAAATATCCTTAGTGACAGGAGCGGCTACATATCCGTAGGGCATTGAAAGAACCGGGAAAACTGATGCCTAGCCACTGAATATTTTACAATATTTGATCTGTAATTAATTTTGTTGGTCTTGAACACTGGAATCTTAACAACTAGTTCAAACCCCCAAAAAGCACACCAAATCAAGCCCACCAAATCAAGCATAAAGGAAAATACTTTGCTTTTGTTAATGTGTTTCGCCTATACGACCGTTCAAAGGTTTGGGGTCCTGTGAAATGTATTTGTTTTCAAAGTAACATCAAATTGATCAGAAATGCAGTGTAGACATTGTCAATGTTGTAAATGACTAATGTAACTGGAAATGGCAGATTTTCTACATTGTCCAGAGGCCCATTATCAGCAACCATCCGTCCTGTGTTCCAAAAGCACATTTTGCTAATCCAGGATATCATTTTAAAAAGCTAATTGATCATTAGAAAACCATTTGGCAAATATGGTAACTGTTGTGCTGATTAAAGAAGCAATGAACTGGCCTTCTTTAGACTTGTTGGGTATCTGGAGCATCAGCAATTGTGGGTTCGATTACAGTCTCAAAATGGTAAGAAACAAATAACTCTCTTCTGAAACTAACTCTCTTGTTCTGAGTAATGAAGGCTATTCCATACAAGAAATGCCAAGAAACTGGAGATTGTGTACAACGTTTTGTACTACATTCTTCACATAAAAGAGCAAACTGTCTCTAACCAGAATACTGAAGAAAGAGGAGTGGAAGGCCCTGGTGCACAACTGAGCAAGAGAACAAATACACTGGAGTGTTAGATTGTGTCCTTATTATATGTAAAAAGGATACAATAATGATAATTATAGTAGTGTGAATAAAGATAAGTATTGCAGACAAAGTGGTGGGTATCATATTTACACATGTATCAGGTGGGGAAGTAGGATATCTTTGTTCAGCAATAATGAATTGTGAACGCGATTCAGGTATTGGCACCGATAAAGTATGTTTGTGGCAAGAATATGTGTGTGTGTGTGTTCGTGTGTGTGTGTGTGAATGGGGGTGGGTGAATGTGTTTGCTGTCAGTTAATCCAGTTTAAGTGTCAAGACATTTTTAATGGCTTTGTAAATAGAAGCTGTCTCTGAGCCGGTTGGTCTGGTATAACACGCTCATCTGCAAACCTCCTCTGTCTGACTGTAAGCGGATGAATTTACAGTCAAACAGTGTGTATGTGGCCGTAGTGTGTTACTGGATTGACAGAGTCCGACTGACCTGCGATTAATTAAAAACGATGGCTTTAATAGTGTAATTTGAGGCAAAACTCTAAACTTGCATTGAGAATGCCGTGATCAACGCTAATCAAGGTTTAGTTTGCCAATGTTATTTGAGCAAGTTTGCCGGTGGCACCAGTAGAATGTATATGGGCAAGCCCCAGGCTGTCAAGAATTTGCTTACTTACAAAGGTGACCACATTGCTTTGAAACAATCCTAATTCACACTAGATATTTTTGATACAGTGTTTCCCATGGCCTACTAAAGCTTTAATGGATTTACAGAAAATCCAATGTGAGGTAGTAGGGGGAAGAATTCCTTTTGACAGGACTTTCTTCATGCTTACTTTAGTTGGAAGATGGTGGGTTCCTTCTGTGAGGCTCACTCAGGATCAATGCAGTTTTCAATTTCAACCTTCTGAGCACAATGGAAAGCAACAAGCATGTTAACAAAATATGTAAATGCTGTGTACTGTACACAATTACTTCAAACAATCAGAACTTTTACCAGAAATTGTAAAACATTTTTTTTTAATGCATGTAAGAAAACAACTTTAAATATTTTAACTCTCAGCTTTATTGATGACATAAACCTGTCTTTTTCCATATTTATATGCATGTAGATGATGTTATCAATAAAACAGGAAGATATACACACAGAGAAAGAATGGTGGCAGAGAGAAAGTTAATGTAATATTTCTCTGCCAATTTTGTAAAAACAATTGACAAAAGCTTTCCAGTGGACGGCTCAAATCAAATCAGTGTAAACTAATTGACAGACCAGCCAAACTGACTAGCTATATGCCATGACCCAGTATAACGACAGGGTCCATTTACTGTATATGCTTTGTCCCTCCTATTCTCTAATGGATCCATTATAGAGCTGAACCACTGTTCAATAATTTACACGGGATGTATCCAAGAATGGTATCCTAGGTTACTAAAAATTTAATCAAATGGAATGCATTGTAGACATTCCAACTCATTGCTAACATTCCATCTGATTAGGAAGCAGAATATTACCTTGTGGCTTGTGACCCCAGAAGAATCCTCTGACATGCCAAATAAATCAGGTTTCGCTCCATTCAGCTCCAGGCTTTAGGAATGTTTATTATGATTTTTGACGGTATGCTCATAAGCCCTGGGCGACTGTTATGAAAAGAGGTAACATTTATCTAGCTGCAGTTGTGTTAGATGCCGGCAGGTTTTTGGTCAAGAGGGCCTGTGAGTTTAACGATCTAGAACTGTTGTCCCTGGATCTCTTGTGGGTAACTACGTGATACAACGGCTACAAGGTGGCACAGCGGTCTAAGGCACTTGTCTGATGGGTCAGACACCTGCAAGCGAGTTGTTGCTAACCAGAAATGCTGTGTCCTTTGAGTGAGTTGCTATGACCAGAGGCAGGATGACTTAGTGGACATATTCAGAAGGTTGAACCAATCTTTGACTCTCACGAGCCCAGCATAACTGGTGAGAGTCATGACTGGCCTATAATACTGTACTTCATAACACACTACAAATCTTCTCCATGGCTACTTAGTAGTGGGGTCCCAAATAATACTTCAGGCAACAATTAACAAAAATGTGTTTTGTTTGTGACCCGAGAGGACCATGTACTGGAAAAGATCAGCACCATGGAACACAATGGACACACTCGGTTCCCAAGGATAAACACCATGGAAAAAAAGCAGTTGCCCACACAAATAGAATACTGTAAGCACAACACCAACGCTGATTAATGGGATCAGAATACATCAGCTCACCATAAAGCACCGTAACCAGTCTGGAAACCAGTCTGGCTTAGTCAAAAGGTAGGCAACGGCACATTCAAACATTGTTTGAGACTTTGGCTCATAAACTTCACCAGGATGAGGCAAAACTGGCCAAATAAACATAGCTGGCCAAATAATTTACCGCCAAGTCACTTGAAAACATTCAGGTTTAGAATAACGATATGATCTCAGCATGCCTAAACAAATTGTGTATCCTACGTTGATCAAATATTTGGAACATTTCTGATAAAAGTTGGCCTTGATAGTCAAAGGCAGTTCATGACATTTGTGTGGTGGCCGCTAACTCTTGGCCTGTACAGTAATTTGGAAAGTGGGTGGAGCTTCATGCAATTTACAACATTACACAACGGCTCACTTAACCAGTAATAAATCAGTGCTTTGATTTAGATTCCTTGGCAGTGGTTGACTATTTCCAAAAGTTTTTCATCAAACCGTTATTATATGTTTTCATGCATAATATTAAAATCTAAAACTAATTTTGATGAGTGTGTATATGTGAGTGTGTATGCCCACACAATATTAAAGATAGCACTGTATATTGTAGAAGTTGCTTATTATGGTAATAACCTATGCCTGAAAGAGGTGCCTGTCTTAAAGCCCTGCCGTGCAACAATTAGAAACCCATTAATATGACATAATTAATGTGCTGAGTGACTGTGACAGGAGTCGTGAGACGTAAATGTTTTTATACGCAAGGAAAGGAAATAGAATGATAAGGAAAGAGACGCAGACTCCAGAAAGTTTGAGAAGTCAACAATGGATGATGACAGAGCCGGAACAATCTCTGAGGTTTGCGTGTGACGACGAGGGTGGGGAAGTCTAGGGAAAACCTATAGAATTAGTTTAATCCTGTTCTGAGTGCATCTTGGCCTCAAAGTCAGAAAAAAATTTGGTTAGCTTAAGAACTATGATTGGCTGAGTTTAGGCAAATAATCCAATCTCACATTATCCAACCGCCATGACCCACGTCAACAGGGAGAGGTGTGAATCATGGGTCTGGACAGGAGGAGACAGGAGGGTTGTAATATTGCAAAATTCTCAGGAAATGTGTGAGCATTTTGACTGGTTGTTATTTACTAGATATTTGCATGCCGCAAGTTTCCTCATCAATTCCCGAGGCCAGAGATTATGGATGTGAACATGATATAAATTAGTTAGGAGCATACCGTAATCCTACTCAACAGCTATCTAGAAATGTTGTCAATGTGGCCATCCAGCTAGTACCTTTGTATAGCACCAATTGCTCTAACTTGGCAAAGAGGGCAAGCATGTGTGTTTTAAGACAGAACAGGCACACTGTCAGGGGAAGAAGCTAAACCTTTAGCATGTTTGACTTCTGTTACAGTGTTACCATGACCCGGATTGTAAATTAAGCTCGACTTTATGGTCGGTGTAGCTCGCTGTGTAGTGAGTTTAGAAGGGGTGAGTGTAACAGAGTTAATAAGAACATACCGCATTTCAAGCTATCTTACTTCAAAGATAGCTTGAAATGTCACTGATGGGGCTCAACGTCAATGGGGCTATACCATTCTTATAGCTCAAATGGTTGTAAAATATGCAAAAGAGAGGATCACATCTTTCCACCAAATGTTAGAAAAAGTTTACTTTCAGGGGGAGAAGCAAAATACAGCACATTTAAAACACAGACCTCTTGCTGAAAATTGAACTGCTACTTACCCAAATACAGTGCATTGGAAAGTATTCAGCCCCTTTCACTTTTGCCATGTTTATTTGTGTTTTAGAATTAATTTATAATTTATAAAATATTTGTATTTTGTACAACACCACCTTTTTATACACAAAGGGTTTTTCTTCGAGACAAGGAAACACGGGTGTATTAATCAAATTACAGAATTTTTTTTTCACAATAATCACCAAACTGAACAATGACCTGAATGCACCCACTGGAAACAGGCGAGAATGTTAACAGGGCAAGATATACCTAGGATATACTATTGCACAAATTGGTGTGAACGCTCTTTGCAAGATAATACATTTGTTTATACGATAGTTAGAATTTAGAAGCACACAGGCAATAACCCACAAATGAATATACAGGGCTCACCTCTCTTTTCTACCCTCAGCAGCAGTCCAGGGAGAATTTGTGGAGAAGAAACAAAGAAACGAACAAGAATAACCAACAGTCCACCCGCCAAGGCAATCCCAAATATTGCCTGAATATATAGCACAATTGCCAAGGTGTAACAGACAACATAAATGAAACCAAACTACACTTGTACAAAGGAAAACTAACACACAATGTGAGCAGTGATGGCTCCTCCACTCATTGTAAAACATTAAACACACATTTTAAACATAACAGATTCTAAAACTTCACCGTTATTACAAATAAAGGATTATTGTGAAAACAACTGTACAAATATTAATAAAACGCATACCTCCCAATGCTAGCGAGATTTACACATTCCTAGCTCGCAACAATGGCCTCACCCAATCACATCTTTGACAAAGCTGGGAAACAAACAACTGTCTTACAAAATGTATGTATATATACACCCACATGCTACCATTAAGACGTAGACTAACCAAACGCCAAGTGCCCTGCTCTTATTGTCTGGAGTGGAACACACATTCAGATAGCCACCTAGTTCTCTTGTTCTATTCTCTGGGGGAACCTAGTCCAACCAACCACTCAGTCACACTGGCTACATTTACATATATTATATTTTCATTTTCTTTATTTTGCCACCATCAAACTATAACTGCTAAAGCATTAAAAGTTCATGGGAGCACGTTGGGCGCCCTCATTGTGAAATGGAAGAAGTTTGAAACAACTAACAGGTTTCCTAGAGCTGCCCGTCTGGCCAAACTTAACTAAAGAGCCTTGGTCAGAGGGGTGACCAAGATCCCAATGGCCACTCTAACAGAACTTAAGATTATTTTTTGCAGAGATGAGAGAACATGAAAAACATATTTGCAGCAATCCTTCAATCAGGCTTTTATTGTAGTCTGGAGAGAAGGAAAGCCACTCCTGAGTAAAAGGCATATGACATGGTGCCTGCCAACAAAAAGTTTAAATCTCAGATCAGAAAATGAGAAAAGGCTGTTATTGTGCCCTAGGGCAATGCACTTCACCATCATTTGCCTGCTGACTAAAATATAAATGCCATCAGTAGTTGTTACTTGTTGCAAAAACACAGTTGGTTAACAGCCAGACCAAACTGAAACCAACAGAATGGCAGCACTGAATGTCCCTTCACTTATTAAGAAGGAACCAATGGCGTCACAACTACAGTAATTGTGTCCTTTTGCAAGGATACACACAAGTGCTGATTGATTGAAAGATGGAAAGATGGAGGGAATGATATTGATTGAAACACGAGGAACACTTTGCCTGCAGGGCCTTGTGTCGTCTTTGCAGCTTGATAATGGATCTTTTGGTGTACTAGGAAAGAAGGGAGAGAAGATTGCATTGTCTCCCTCTCTCTTTCATCCTCCAGTTTTTGAGGATGTCCTTGGCAAACATTCATTTGAAAGTGCTCTTCCTCCTCTGCATGAATGGTTGCATTTTTGCAAGCCTGTCTGCTCGGTTTACAGTGTGTTCATCTGTAAGGGGTGTGTGGCTTATCAACAAGCCTTATCTATTGCTGGTGAGGCTGTTTCTATTTCAGTAACCCTCTGAATGACATATCCTCCCTTAAGAGGTGAAAAGAAACAAATCCATTTGTTTGTGCATGCAATGTTTGGATAGAAAATGTGTTGTGAGTTGTTGTTGTACAGTGTTGCTGTGTTTTCCCACAAGCCAAGAATGATTTGAAACACATTGTCATGTCACTTCAGAATTGCCTGCTTTAAGGCAGTGTCAAGCGATTTAAGAAAGACTCTGAATCTACATTTTAGTCCAGTAATGAAGATACGCCCAAGTTATTCAGTCTATCTAATTTTCAGTATTCTCTCTCTCTTCCCTCTTTCCTTTCTCAGCTGTAGGGCACTTGGCCAATCCATTTCCTACCACAGGTTTTGCAGCTGGGTTTTGTTGGACCACAAATAATATTCAAACAGGACTCATTTTGAAACAAAAATACCACCTTGGGTACATGAATAGCCTCATGCAAATGCTGGCTTGCTTCTATTCTGTTTACTTAACACATTAGCTCTTGTTCCAAGGCATCGGTGTGCATCCCAAATGGCAGCCTGTTGCTTTTTAAGTTCACTAGATTTAACCACAGCACGTAGTTGCGATAGGGAACCGGGTGCCATTGAGGACACCAGGTCTATAGCTTTCACCAGAAGCATGTCAGTGGTTATTGATCCAATCAATGAATGACTGAACACACAGTTCAAAAAGCTCTGGCGATCAATATGCACTATGCACACAGGTATTAAGGCCTTGGGCGCGAGGAGGTCTTGGGCGCGTTCTGGAGTAGTTGATGAAGTTTTCACTGGTCAGGCTTAGTTTAAACTTTTCCTGACTAGAAGTTTACTTTCAAGGGGTATATTGTTGGTTATGTATATCTTTCAAGGGGTATATTGTTGGTTATGTGTATCTTTCAAGGGGTATATTGTTGGTTATGTGTATCTTTCAAGGGGTATATTGTTGGTTATGTATATGTTTGAAGGGGTACACTGTTGGTTATGTATATGTTTGAAGGGGTACATTGTTGGTTATGTATATCTTGCGCATTTTAAAGAGTCACTTATTGTCCCCCCCCAATAGCCTTTGACCTCAAGGTCAACTAGATGATACAGTGGTAGAATTCTACCCTCTTAACAACCACGACCTATATGGATTCGGTATGCTAAATCGGTTGTTTCCAAGAAGCACAGTTCTCTGAAAAACACATTGTGCACATTGTCATGAGGTTATTGTCATTGCAACTTGACATTTTGAACCAGTTTTGCTCACAGGGATGCCTTCTTTGACTGTGTTATAGCTCCACTGTAATACGGGCAGGTTTTACACACCAGGCAGAAACCGTTAATGAGACTGCCATCCACCCACCAGCAGCCTCTCAGCTCCATCTCTGTTTTCACGTTGTTTGTCCCTAATATGTCCACATCCTGATTTTGCCCACATATTTAGACTGCTGCAGATAGTTAAAATTGGAATTGTGTTCTGATTCTGATGACAGTGCTCTGATGACAAAATCAGAACAAGATCAACACGAAGGACGCATGTTGGAGGCATGCATAAACGTTCTCGGTGAGACGAGGGGGGGACGCAAACACAAATCTAACCTGTCAGCTTTGGTTTGTCAGCTGCAATTTAACTGTCCAGTCACTGTCACTCACTCTCAGGGAGCATCCTCAGACAGAGCATAAACAGACATTTTTTTTTTAACAAATCTTTAGGGATGTGTGGTTTAGTGAACTACAAATGATTATTTAAATTGGGAGACTACATAGATTTGGGGAATGTAAATTACTGTAACAGCATGATCATTTGATGTTGTATGTTTTGTCAAATGTGTTAGGGTATCGTTTGGGTATAGCCACGAGTACCTATCAACTCCATATATGAGACTGTCATATATTTATTATGCATCTGTTAGGTTGAGACTTCTTTTCTAACTGAAGTCTTGGTTACCCAATGACCTTTAAAAACACACAGTGCTTCTTAACAAAACAATATGTTGAAACAACAAAGTAGCTAAGTTATACAAATTCCCTTTGTGTCAACCAGTTTGTCACGTGCGTGTTTAGCTTAAGGAACATCGCGGCCCTCCTTGGTATCAGTATGTTTTTCATTGAAATATCAGAAAATGTCCATAATGTATGTGTGGTAATAGCGGAATCAGAATGTTTCATGATATTCAATCACCTGAAGTGACGGGGGGTGAACAAAGGCACACGCTAAAACGCACAATGTCCTTGCGTCTTAATGCGTTCACACCATACGGCCTGGCCTTCTTTCCCATTCCTTCTTTGCTGCAAACTCTGCCAACCCACAACATGACTAATGGCGTTCAGGGGAAGCTCTCCCGATCCTTGTCTAAACATTGCACCTGGCACCTGATGTCACTAGTTCAACACGGGCGGTGCCATGGGGAAATGGGACTTCCGAGATACATACACAACCAGTTTCTTGTCCACGACAATATGGAATGCTGTGGGCGAGGTGGAGGAATGTGAGCATGTGAATTGACTTGTTTGATGCTGATTCAGAGCTTCAATTACACACTTAAAGTATCTGTATGGAAATAATTTTGCATTGTAATATTGGAACGACTGTTTCACATAATGGTTTCACCAGATATTCCACTGAGTCGTTAAATTAAAATAAAATAAAATTAATGGGAATGCAAAGTGGTTAGCTTTATAATGGACATCTCTCCTGTCGAATAATAAGAAGATATATTGTGAATGAATTAAAAACTTTTCAGGTTGAATCATGTCTTTGCCAAGTAGGTGACTTCAGCCATAAACTCCTTGTGTCTGAGGCTCTCCTAATATGGACACAATACTCACACGTTCCTTATTAAGAGGTCCATCTGCCGGGCTTGACACAGACAAGTTAAGAGCTGACCTTCATCAGTACACACACTCTTGAGAGGAGCTATATGAATGCTTAGCTTCTGTCTCTGTACAGCTGGTTAATTAATACGAGTAATTGACAGGGTTTGGGGGAGGAAGGAGTTGGTTCCCATGAGGGGATAAATCTTCCTTGTGGAACTGAGAGAGATGAGTAAAGTGTTGGCTTAAATACCAAGCTTCCTCAGTAACAAACCTAAAAGTAAAGGGATCAGTTTAAGAGCTCTGGGTGCCTTATAACATGGATTACCTGTCCAGTTGACAGATGTATGTGAACTGTGTGGTTGTTGAGCTTTAATGGATCCTGAAAACCATGTAAGGAAACAACCTTGGAAAAATGAAATACTGCCTATCATGCCCCAATAATGCAGTGTTGTATGATCAGATGAAATATCGACGTCTGATTTCAAAACACACAAAAATGGCCAAAAGAAATGCATTTTTAACAAACCAAGCTAACAGTTTTACATTTACAGACTTGGACTTCCTGGTGGCAAAAATGTCTCTCTTTAGGAGTTTATTGCCTTGTTAAGTCCATTATACATAAACAACAAAGCCCCTTGTTACATATACGATAGAACGGCGATATGAAACATTATTTTGAGGCCTATGAATTCCTGCTGATGTCTTTCACTCAAAGTCCAATAAGCAGTGGTATGGTAGACTCTGAGAGATGAATGTGAAATAGAAAGGTTAGAGATTACAATTAGAGAGGACTCATTTGAGCTGACAGTTACATTTTTCAAAACTGTACAGTGGTGTTTCTGAAGCAATGCAGGGCAAGATGCCCAGTCAAGCCCATTGTTCCTGCAACAAAGTTTCCGGTTCCATCCATTCCTCAGCTGAATGCTGGGGCGGCATATCCGGACATTCCACTTGCTGGCTTGTTTTGCAATAACTTTGCATATACCAGAGCAGCGGATTAATACATGAAAACATCCAAATCACTTTGCCTGTCTGTTTCCAATGAGAGATATAAAAACGTGTGGGGGGGTGAGGCAATAAGAGATAAACGTAGAGGAGGGTTCAGGGCATGTCGTTGGAATGTGCTGTAAGGGTGCGGTATCATTTTCAGTTCGGAAGAAAGGTGCAAATGTGCTACTTTACCTCAGCGTGCCAAATGGCATGAATGGGCAAGTCGAGGTGCTCCAGCCAGTTATGCAGAGACATACCAGGCTGATTTATGTCCAGTGCTGTTCATCCTTTTATCCACCACCATCAAAGACACATAACGCTTACAGCCTAATGGAATGTTGTGCAACAGCCCTACCTCAGAGTTTATAACTCAGGGGGAAAACTCTAAATGGCTTTTCTGTGTGTTGTCAAGTCTAACGTGGTGGCCATTGTCAAATCTGTTGCTGTTGTTTCTATGCTCACCCGTTTCATGCAAACTAACAAGAGCATGGAAACTGCACTGAAAAGACAGGTCTGGATGCAAATGAGTCTGTGATCTGATTTTGTTCAGATCTGGCTGCACACTTCAGGAGGTGGTGTCATTGTGTGTCAATTCCTCCAGAGACTGGACATTATTTTGTTGCAAACCACCTGCAGCAAAGCCACTCTAAAAACTCAACTCCAGGAAATGTGTATTTTTCAGGAGCTAGCCACCTCCTTTAATAGTCGGTGTAAGTGTGTTACTAACGTGTAATGAAAGTGATGGTTTACAGTTCAGTCATTGTGCAGACGCTCTCGTCTGGAGCCACTTACAGTTAGTACATCCATTTTAAGAAGCTAGCTAGGGCACACAACTCAGTAGTTGTAGGTACACGATTCAATTCATTTGTGTTTGTTGAAACTTTGTGTTGCTAAGAAGACAATACATATAATAAACATAAATATTATCGCTATGTGTGCCCAGAGATATACAGAGGGTTCTACTGATTGCTATTCGTTTTTGCTAGGTAACTATCTAGCTATGGAAGATATTTTGATACTGTTGTAAACCCCAATCTGTAAAGTTTTTAGGTTATTATAATGTTTTACCTTCACCGCTGTTGAAACACTTCCTGGTATTTCAAAATACGTTGAATCCAGGCACAATGCGGGCAGATTAAACATGTTGAATTTCACTTGCCGACCGTCAATTTAGACAGAATTCCAGACAGTTCTGAGTGACTGGAATACATATGATGCATTACTTGTTAAGCAATGACGTGGCCTCCACTCCTTCATCTGTATATCATGTCTTGTAATTAAACTGGACAGGAAATCAAATCCCACCCAGAGTCCCCGTTGTAACTGTTTCACTCTTTGTCTCTCCTAATACAGTATGTGCGCTGATCAAGGAAAGTAGACCAGGCCTCTTACACTATTGAGAAGGACCCCATGGTGGAGGACAGTTTGAAAGGGCAGTCTGGCATACAATGGAAACAAATGCATAATTATGAGATTTAATTGGAAACAATATCAGAAGTAAAAAAAAACACTTAAACAAATACATTATGACATGAATGCACACAGTAGTTATGTACAGGACCTCAGAGCAGTTTTGTTTTTTTGTTGGTATTTTCTTTTAAATTGCACTCCACGCTGCCCTCTCCCACCTGGTACAGAGGAATACTTACAGTATGTGGGAATGATGTTCATTGACTGAAGCTCAGCGTTCAACACTGTAACACCATCTACGGGCTTGCCTGGTGGGCAAACCTCCTGTGGGGACGTCCCCAGCCAGTGGGGTAAGCCATGACACATCTGCCTCACTCGCACTCAATATTGGCATCCCTCAGGGGTGTGCACTGTGTCCCCACCGGAACTCAGCCACGATTGTATGCCACGACTAGATGGGAGCGAACAACTCCGACACCATCAGGTCCTCTGACGAAACAACAGGCCTGGGACCATCAGCGCTGGGACCGCCTACAGGGAGGGGGGGGGTCAGTGTCCTGGCAATGTGGATCCAAAAAACAATCCTGTGGTTTCGGGACAACCAAGAAAAGGGAGCTGAGGTAACACGGCCCACAAGCACCAAGGCAGTTGTGAAGGAAGCAAACCTCCTAGGGAGGTTGAAATGATTTGGCAACGGCCCTGAGATCCGTAAACAGTTCTACCGCTGATCATCGGGAACATCTTGACAGGCTGAATCACCACTTGGTATGGAAACTACACCGCTTCAGAGGATGGTGAAAATAGAGACCATGCTCCCAGTCACCCGAGACCACTACACCAGGCGGTGCCAGAAGGCCCTGAAATTAGTCAATGACACTGACAACCAAGTTATAAGACGGTTAAACAAGAATGGGAAACTTTTATCAAATGACTCTTCTGCCACCCGGATCTGTACTTCTTTTGTATAGACCATTACGCACACAGACGCTAGACCAGGGGTTCTCAACTCCATGCATGGGGATCCAGATTACTGGATTACTGTTCATTGCATTCACTTGGTGTTCCAAGTCTAAATGAATCAATATTTAGAGGGCTAGAATGAAAACCAACGGTATATTGGGTCCCAAGGCCTGGAGTTGAAAACCACTGCACTAGACTCTACCCATGAACTCATTTTCCACACACACCAAACTAAAATCCATGTGCAGAAAAACCCATGCTAATATGAATATGTTTTCAGTGTACTTTGAATAGTAAAACATTATTTTGTCACAACGTAAAAAATTGTATCTGATCTATCACACTGTCAGGGCCTGACCATTGGGATGCCTCTAGGCATTTCTGCACTTCTGTTTTCTGTTCTCCCCAGTCAGAGGCCGCTGCACCTTGTTGTCTCTGATTGGGGAACTTATTTGAGTTGCTCTTGTGTTGCATTAGTTTGTGGTCGTTGTTTGTGCTGTTTGCCTCAGTTCTCAGTTGTGCCATGCTGTTTGTTTCTTGCGTGGTTTTAATATATTAAAATGATGTCCTTCAGCTCCGTGCCTCGTGCCCTGCCCACCCAACACCGTGACACACGGCCTCCAGCGTATCAGCATTTAAAGGGCTCAAACCACCAAATAAATGTATTTGAAAAATGCAAACATCTGTATCTTCTACAATGAATATTAGATGTGACATTGAATGGTTGAGTGTTTCAATATTGCGTCGACGTCAAGAGCAGCGATTACAACCTCCTTTCAATACACAGGAAGTAATGCAACACTATTGTTGCTAAGCCAGAAAACATTTCACACATAAAATAATGGATGTACCCCAAACCAACATCCTGTCCATGACCTTTCTGGTCCGGAGAGATTGGCACACGCGGTACGCAGTTTCAAAATTAGGACAGCCTCAATATGGACGCCATAATTGCGGGACTAATGTGACATAACTGAAAGACCGCTCACCGGTTAGGGTCACTCAATCTCCGGAGGAATGTCACAATACCTCAGATGTGTCTGTTTGTTTGTTTAGCTTTCTGTTGGCTGTTACCATAGCAGCCATAAATATGTCCATCCTTATTACTCAAACCATTTAATGAAGCGAAGCACGGCAGAGCAGGCATTGAAAAAGCGATCCTTGATTTCAACGGTACAGTTAGATGTGAATGAGGCTGTGTTCGTTGGACCTGGCTTCCCAGTCTGTCCTTCCATTTATATCAGATGCAGCACACAGGCGTAGACTGCATGATGTTGTTATGTACAGTAGGCAAACAGAGGAGTTTACGTCTGGCAGATGGTCATGTTATATAAGACATTGTGATTCACAGACCTCAGATGGTGTTTGGTCTTTTGAGTGATGGAAGGGGAATTGGGAAGTGATGTACCCTCTGGCCAGGCGGCTTTCCAAATCTCAATTTCTTCACCCGTTTACGTAAGAGTCGGCACAAGTCGGACAGATTGTCATTTTGTCACCACATCGGTGTTTGTCAACCAACCTTGGCAGGTTTTGAAGTAAGTATAAGTGTTATCAACACATTTTAGCAGAGCCAAGCCATAAGACACCTAACTGTACATACACTATAATGGCTGGAAAGACAAAATAATAAGAAAATATCAAGACGGCATATTTAAGTTATCACAGTAGTCTGAAAAAAGCCAGTGTTTCGCGGGATGACTGATTAGCTGGGATGGTGTCAACAAAATGTGCGCAGGGATGACATGTGCTCTTCAGCGGTGCATACTTCATTTGAATCGCTCAGGGTAGCGTGAAATGGCTTTGGTGCCTGAGTTGCTTCACAACGCTACTGAAGTCCACCTTCAGAAAAATGTAATTCTCTCCTGATCCAACTGAAATAGAGATACAAGTAGCAATGATATATTATGTAACAGTAAATATCAACTATTTGGTTCATAAAAATATTGAATAACCAAGACACTGAGTCATTTTGGAAAAAAGTGGCCTCGATTTCACGAAAACAGATGACGCTGAGTGGTCGGTCCAGTCCAACTGCCTAACCCGTCTGTTCGACCAAACCGCCCCCTGCTCACTTTATTTCCCCAGAAACCTCTCCATCTGAACCAAGTGTAAAAGTGCCAACTGGAATCACAGTCTGAATAAGAACCATTTTCTCAAGAAGAAAAAGTTCAGTTGACATGGAAACCAACTGACATAATTTCTGTCCCAGAAATAACCTAATTCCACTGTCATCGTGTCACCCTGGTTTACTTTCAGTCTTATGCAATGTCCTTGTGTTTACCAGGAAAGGTTGGAATGTTAATCTCAGACAGGCAATGATGTTGTGTTGGCATGCTGGTACAGCGTTTACAGGAAGAGCATTTTCTTCACTCTTTGTGTAGTATAAAGTTTGCTTTCAGTGCCCCAAAAAACTCTCAGCTTTTTACTTGTCAAACCTGGTAAAAATATGTCCAAATATCACTCGAACAAGGAAATATGACATGCTTGCAATACTGTTTGATGCTACCCTGCCAGGAACCTGCCTTTGCTCACTCATTGACATTTTTGTTGTATCCACTGCTCCGTTGTAACAAAAGAGATATTGTGAGACTCTTCAGCCGTGCTTCTAATCCTCACTTTCAATTGCTCTTCAACACCTCTGTTGGAGTCATTGTTATGGGAAGCAACGTGATGATGTGAAATTACTGTACGTCGTGACAGTTTTTGGCACATGCCATGTTGCTACGGAGCAAACTTCAGCAACAGCAACGTCTTTGTCTTCTCCAATGTTCCGCACAAGCAGGATGATGATCAGCATCAGATTTGTGAGCGAAGCCAAGACATCCTCTGACAGGGCTGTGAGCATAATCGTCCTCAACGCAGGGCTGTTTCCCTTCAGGATTTGCAGTCAGTATGTACGCCTTAACAGGTCCTGCAAAAGCTAAGTTATTCATGTGGTTGAAACGGGAAACAGCGGTGTTGTTTGCAAGCCGCCAAGGCCCTGTTTCTTATCTTGAGCTGAAAATAAGATGTTGAGAATTGAACGTTCCGACATCATTTATGTTTTATTTCTTTAAAAACCCTTTACAATGACCAGTCTCTTTACTTTCATCTTTTTTAAATGTCTTTGTTGAAATGTTTATGTGGTCAACATGTTTTTTAGGCTGTGTATCCCTTTGTAAAGGCTGCTGATATACAGGGCCAACGGCTTTCAATATACCAATACCTGTTGATCTGGGTGTGGAGGTTGACTCTCCTCAGCCAATCGGGACTCTGTGTAAAAATGTATTAACCTAAATAGTTTCTTAACCAGACTAAGCATTAAGGGCAAATAAAGGCTCATGTAAATAATTATCCAAAATATTGTCCTCATTAAAAAAACCTCTAGTGATCTAAAAAAAAATTACACGGATTGCATTAGGACTTTAAGTGCATATTTCTAATAATATCCCTCTAGAAGTGATGTTCTGCAAAGTGATTCATCAGTCAAGATGTCTGCAGGCCGTACTAAGGCTTTTAGTTCCTTCATGCTGGGGTAGATCATTCCCTGTGGATTTAAAAACATGTGCTGAATGGAGAACGGATGGCCAGAAATAACAAAATATGCTTTATTGTAAACAGAAAGCTTTATATAATGGTATATTGGGAGCATTAGCTGGTTGTAGTAGTTGAGAGAACAGCACAGCTAGCTGCTGTCTGTGGGGATTTCTGTTGAGAACGTAAGACCTACAGCACAGCACTCAAGTGCTTGACATACAAATCAAACATCCTTGTCTATGCGGCTGTTTGAGGAATGGGACTAATCAAGTCAAATATGATGAGTGAACGTTTAGATTAGGAATGTGACCATCCTTGAAGAGGCTGTGGACTAACTTAATGAACATAGTGGCTACAGTTCATTAAAGGTGACCTCAACTGTCACAATCAAATTCTTCGTTCATAGCAATAACAACCGAGGCTGGAACAGAAGGAAAAGAGCATGCAAGTAAACAGAACAATGACGTCAACATTATGACGATTTAATAAAAATAACATTTAAAACAGCATCAGTCACAAATGGACAGATATTATATACAAAGATGAATTATTTATTAAATAAATAAATACCGCACCATGTAATAAGTTATTCATACACGTTGTGGTGAGTGAAATGTCCTTTGAAGTCCCTCTGGTGTTTTCTAACTTAGATGAAGTCACAGTTGGGTACGGTTGAGCCAAGCGATTGGCTTAGCAAATGAACAGAAGGCCACTCCCCACCTATCCTTGTGGAACGTTTTCACAGTCACATTGTAATGCTCCGCTCAATAGAGAGCTACACAATTCAACCCTATCCTGTTGAAGCAGACCTTGAAAGATGCACTGGTGGGATCTTCAGCACAACAGACATATGTTACGAATTCTGTTTGTAACATTTTGTACAAAATTCTCACAAGAAAATTGCATGGAATGGGAGACGTAATAACTGTTGAATGATTCAGTGCACAGGGGGACCCATTTAGAGCGCCACACAAAACTACTGCGTGAAATGATTCAGAGAAATCCACTGTGCATCTTAAACAACCAACACACACAGAGTTTTGCTTCAACACAGAAAGATTGTCCATTTAAAACACTAGTGTTTCAGCTCCTTTTTGCAATGTAACATCTGGTTCCAGCCCAGAATATTCTTATCTTTTCAACCCAGCCCTTTTCACTTGATCATTTATATGAAAGGATTAGTCCATTGTAGCTCCATTCCATCCCGTACATACTGCCACAGCCTCTCAACAAAGCCATGTCTGTGTCACTGATTGGTCAGTACGCCAGTCAATCATCGAGCCCCGCTCCCGTTAAACCGCTCCCGGGCCTCGTCACCCGAATGCTCATGGAAACCCTAAAATGACTGCAGTCCTGGGCGATCAGTTGCATCTCTGCAGCAGCATGTTGAGCGCGTACTTCATGCGACTACGCAGGTCGGCACTGCACCCAGCCATCAGCAGGGTGCTCAGACGCAGGGTGGTGGAGACACGCTCCTCGTTGATGTAGGTGAGCAGGTACTCCTCGCTCTGGCAGCACAGGATCAGCTTAGTGTGATCGTGGTAGAAGTTCACCTGAAAGGGATGGAAGGCCGCTGTGAGGTTATGATGATTTTGGTCATGTGTAGGCTGTGTACATGCGTGGCTGGGTATGCTTAAATAAATTGTCATTTGTTTTTCAGATGAAAAGGTGGAAGCCTCTGCCTGCCACTGCCCTCTTTATGAAAGTGAAGCCAAAGGAGCAGACCTAAAATGGCTGTCTGTCCTTTGTATACGGAACAGGGAGCGACATGGGATAGATGATCAAAGAAACGCTGCGCCACATTGAAGATGTACCGTGGGCCGAACCGTACCTGGAAGGTGCCGTCATTGAAGAGCATCATGAGGGCCCGGTCCGACTTGAGCCACTGCAGCAGATAGAGCCGGGGCTTCCGGGTGTCTGTCACATTGGGAAGGTCGCCGCCATCCATCAAGTTCTCCTCCATGTAATGTGCGAAGTATTTCAGAATGGTGACTTGACCAATAAATGGCTCCGGGGCATCGCCGGAGGAGAAAACCGAACACTGGCCGAGCTCAGCGTAGTAGTGAACGGTCCTGGACACCAAGGAGAAAGCCAGTTAGTGTGTGTGTCTGTGTGTGTGTGTGTGTGGGCGGGGGATTATGTAACAACTGCATAGTTGGGCAACAGAACTACTGATTGTCTGCCGGCCCACCACACTGTCGACTCTCTGGGACTAATAACCCGTTAGCATTTAACTCCCTTTTCAGCCATAATGGTCTTTGAGAGCTCTGCCGCGTAATAACTCATTCTGTATAATTATAGCGGGCAACACTCACTTCTTGTCTGCAAGCAGACTCATGTGAGTGCCGTTGTTGAAGAGGACTCCCACAATATGATCTGACAGTTGGTAGCCGAAGCCATACTTGTTGGAGTAGTCCACCCATTTGGTCACCCACTGGAAGCTGCAGCCCATATTCTCTTTGGGAAGGTCGTTAGCTGGAAGGCAATGGGGTTAAATGTTAACTTTAAAAGTTTTACTAGTGCTGATGCAAAATGAAGACAACGCTCCGCAACTCCTTTACATTTAAAGGGAAAACAGCTCCCTTTTTTAGTGTTGTGCAATAGGTTCTGTGCAAATTCCATTTGTATTATGATCATGCAATAAGAACGCAAACGACGATCAAAGTCATTACACGTCACACAATCAGGGTGTCATTACCCACCTTCCGGCATATTCTCCAGACAGCCCCTCAGGACTCGGGCTACAGTGTCTGCCACACTGCCCATGGTACTATCCTCGAGACCTGCAGACCACAAAAAAGTATAATCAAAGTCCAATCTCCAGGTTTACACTGAAGAAAAACTTCCCGTTGAATAGAAAATCCACGATCTCATGACATGTTCTAAAAAGAAGACGACGACTATGCATTTGCCACCCAGAAAAGGACAAAAAAGGACGGCATTTGTCAGTACTCACACTCGCTACTGCTGCTGCAGCTACCCAGGGTGCCCCTGACGATCAGACGGATGGTGTCCCTCAGCTGCTGCTGCTTGTTGGCGCTGTTGACAGCATCCCCGCCAGAGGGTGCCGGCCGGGCCGACACAGGGCCCAATTGGGGCTTGCTGCTGCCCTCAGAGGTCTGTCTGTATAGAGGCTGGCTGACCGAAGTCTTCCTCAGGTCGTTAGTCAGCCGGGTGAGCTCCTCTTCCTCTCTGGCCACTCTGTCTGTGGGGCACAAAACGACATGGAGGTTACAAAGTGGAGCCGAGTGGCACCAAGAAGCTACAATGCCTTTATGAATTAGCTACAGGTTTGACATTTGTCGGGCCGCTTTAATGCATGTTCCGTATGGGAGCATCTAAACAAGGTTTCATTGCAATTCCTTGAGAATGATGAGATGGCCCAATCTGAGACTGAGCTAAATCAGCATCATAGCTGCTGAAATGCCTTTCCAGCATATAACGCCATCCACTGAACTCGTATGAAACGCATGTGCGCCCAAACAATAACTACTCACTCAAGGTCTCCAAGTACTTGGCTTTGTCCTTCTTGCCGCCTCCGAACAGGGCAGCCGCAGCCTTCTTGAAGAAGCTCTTGGCAGGGCTGGCGTGGTTGAGGTCTGGGGCCGTGTGGCAGCAGCTGGCTGACAGCTTGTCTGGGGTGAAACCCTGAGAGACACACGGGGAGGGAACGGAGGTTAGCATCTGGCTACGTGGAGGCTGAACGATACAAATTTACAAAGAGAGATCGATGCCTAAAGAGGTGACTGCCCCCCTCCCATCACACACACACACACACACACACACACACACACCTGCGTGACGAAGTCATGTCTGAGGATGTCCTCCAGGTGAGGTCTATCAGCAGGGCTCTTGGCCAGCATGCTGCTGATCAGCTGCTTTGCCGGAGACGTCAGCGAAGAGGGCAGCGAGTAACGCGCCTCTCGGATACACCGGTACGTCTCCTTCAGGTTGGTGGTCTCAAACGGGGGTCTGCCCAGGAGCATGGTGTACCTGAAGACCCACGGAAGAGACGGTCAGCTAATTACGGATATTAGCGGAGGACACAACGGAAACGACAGACAGGCACGGCGGAGGGACGTGAACGCGGTAGGCATCCAGAACAAACGTACATGACACATCCCAGCGCCCAGACGTCCGACTCGCAGCCGTGGCCCTGCTTGTTGAGCACCTCGGGGGACAGGTAGTTGGGCGTGCCGCATATTGTCCTTCGGCGGTTCTCTACAGGCTCCAGCTTGGCAGCCAGACCGAAGTCCCCCACCTTCAGCTCCATGGACTCGTTGATAAAAAAGTTACCTGCACAGGAGAATTTAAGATATTACAAGGGGGGAAGAAAAACTGTGCAACCAAGTCTGTTGGACAAAGCTGGTTCTGGAGGTGGTTATTAAAGCTTGGATAAGCTGGTAACGGAGACAGGTGACAGGCCAACCTACCCAGCTTCAGGTCTCTGTGCAGGATCTCCTGTTCGTGGAGGTACCTCAGCCCAGAAACGATCTGTCGAAGGAAGTACCTCACCTCGGGCTCTGTCAATACTTTTCTAGCCTTCAGGATGTGGGCCAGTGACTGCAAGGTAAACATTAGGGTTTAATTGAAGTGCCACATTTATTGACACTAAACAGGATATACTCAGCAAAGTCAATGGGGCTGTGTTCATTGTGGCAAAGCGTTTTGCAATAGAAAATTAAACTGTAGACTTAGGAGATGAACCAATACAGATAATTTTCAAGGTTCTGTTTGGTGCCTTCTAAACACTCTGACATAATGCTCTCAATGTTGCATACATTCACTGTACATACGGAGAAAGCATAGAAATGAGAAAAACCGATCTGTGAGTCAGTACCGTGAACAGTAAATATTCATTTACACCGTGAACAGTAAATATTCATTTACAGCAACATTCTGGACCGGTCAACCTTGAGTCAGATGAAGTCCTACTTACTCGTCGACTGCAGTATTCCAATAGAATGTAAATGTTGTCTTTGTCCTCGAAGTGGTGGTAGAAGTGTACAATGTGCTTATGGTGAAGAACTCTGTGCAGCTCAATCTCTCTATCAATCTGTTGTGCAATACAAATAAAATACAACTGAGTAATTTAGCATGAATTCTACAATAATACATGCACGATAGTAAATACCAGGCACGCGCACACGCACGTACACGACAGCAAAATAAACCATTGATTGCTTATACCTTTTCTCTTTGGTGCGGTTTGGAGACACGAGTGTGCGGAATGATCTTCGCAGCGTACACTTTGCCTGACGCCAAATCTGTGAATTCGTAACATTTGGCAAATCCTCCCTATGGATAGATGTCACAACAGTAAATCAATAGGGTTTATTGAACTATCAGCATATCAATGCAGCCCGACGCCTTTGTAAATACATACACCCAATCGATGAAAATTTATAAAATAATTATTTATACTGTATAAATAATTGCATTAGATTACTGAAAAGCAAAAACAAAACACCTGTGATGCAAATAGCGTACGCATACCAGTTTTGTTTCCCATATAGAAATGTGTTTGTTAACCAAAGCTTCCACCAGGTAAAATTACATTTAAAAAAATGTCATTACCTTGCCCAGAACTTTTCCTCGACAATAGCATTTCCCGGTCATAGGATCTGTAATAATCCGAGACATCTCCTGTATGGCGTGAATTTGCTCATCGGATTTCTTGCTCTTGGTCTCGAAGGGCTTGTTCACTGACTGTTCACACATTTTGGCGTTACTGCTGGGTTGGTGAGCGATACTCCTGAGTATATCCATCCCTCTCCACGATGAGAGACCGATCTGTTGTCGTGGAGCGCAACCGCCGTACGGCGCTTTATATAAAGCAGTGTCCGCCCTTAACACTCGACGTCACACAGCTGGGCTCCACTGAGAAGTTTGGTTTAAGTTCACGCGGCTCACTGGTGTCAAAATTCACAGAAAATTTAAAACTCATAGCTCTCGGTGGTTAGTTAAGTACCAACATATCAAGTTGAACGAGACACTGCAGTCATCAATAGGCTACTAGTGAACATTTTCGGGACCCTAGGCAAGGTTTGGTTGGGGGCCCGACAACAAGACGTTTGCTTTCTCACGGGTTCTAGTTGGCAGAGAATGGTCTGTGAAGTTAAGGCCCGTGGGTTCAATACCCATCCTTCGCATGTAAATGTTAATTATGAAAAGGTTTGTTCTAAATGTCGGTTGAGTTGGTTATGAAAGTATATTAATGCACAACGCTGTATTGAGGGTGGAGAGAACTTGCATGTTTTAAACAACATTTAAAACATGCAATTCGACCCCCACCCCCACCGAGTCCCTGGGTTGTCTTGAAAGAATTGTCATACAGCATGTCTGAGATTTGTGTTCCCAGGTCCAAGTTGTGTTGGAAGTGACACAATCACTTTCTAATCTGTCGACTGACAACACAATTGATGTGGCGCGCAGCCAATGGTGACACCTGACGCAAGCAATTTATTGGCAGGGAGAGTAATCCCATTTGTCGGTCAACGCATGTCAATTACTGGCAGATGGGTTGAATTACAAAAATGAGTTGATGCGATGTGTGAACATGACCCGAAACATCCAACTTCATCGCCATCTTCTGACGAAGACAGAAACGGAACCACAGAAGAGAGCTCGACATGTCGGGCTACTATCCTCCAAAGGAGAAACACAACATCGCGGATATAAACACTGCTAAACAAACACTATGCATTCTCGGTGTCAGATATTTGTGTGTTTTAAGGGATGTGAGTGTTTCTCCTGTTCAGTGACCAGTGGGTTTAATTTCAGGGGCTGAGGCGCCGCCTAGTGGAACGCAGTACATCCTCATTCCCAAAGGGCACCCTGATCTGATTAGAACCTAAAGGCCCGGATCCAAAGTGGTGAACGGTACAATGAATAGTATAATTTAAGACCTTTGCGAAATAGTAAGTGTGATTATAGAGAAAACTAATTTAATAAAAAAACATGTAAAAAATGAATGACTCGGGATCAACTGTAAATATCCTACTTCAGATAGTAAACATACCAATATTCTAGTAGTTTACTGGATAAACGTAAAAGTTCAGAAACTCAACTAAAAATGTATATTCCTTCTGAAGCTCATTTGTAAATGATATTTAATGGAACAATGAAATGCAAAACAAAGTCTTTCTCAGGGACAGAACCTTTCACTCTGCTCACTATTCAACACTGCTTGGGTGTGATAATAACCTGCGTTTCTTTTCATGGAACAAATGAAATGCAAAACAATGAAAAAGACTAGTAAATGTTATGATTTTGTGAATGTTTAAACATTCAACTGTCTTTCTCAGGGACAGAAAAACATTTCACTCTGCTCACTTTTCAACACTGCTTGGGGGTGATAATAACCCACGTTGTTTTATTTACAGGCCTAAAGTTCAGAACAATGAGTCACTTTGCCACACCCATGTGAAAAGACAATTGACCACTAAACAACATGCTTTTATTTTTTCTCACCAAGTTGAGGATCGGTTGTATATCAAGTTCAGCTAGTTTCACTGAAATATTTAGTTTGAGCGCAGCATCAATTGATGTATTCTTATACTACTTTTGGTGTTAATGTGATAATAATTGTTCTTTCTTTTGACTACAAAACAACCAAGCAGTATGGGTAATAAAGACAGACATTTTTTGACACCTGCACGAACTGTGTGACACCGAGACAGTTTCACACTTTTTTCATACCAAGTCCAGAGGTGGCGGGTTGATAAGGAAGTAACAATAGAAGAACCAGCAGTCTCCTCTATACTGTCACAGGACCCATAAGGTTAGTGAAATCCTGCAAGGTGCAAGGTAAGACATTAACATATTCTATTATAAACATACTACTATAGTACCACTATACAAAAAATATTCTGTAAGAGAAATGTTGAAGTAAAATCTTGCCTAACTTGGTCAGCACAGAATCGGCCCATATGAGGTAATATCCTACTTCAGATATTAAACATGCCAATATTCTGGTAGTTTACTGGATAAACATAAAAATTCAGAAACTCAACTAAAAATGTATATTCCTTTTGAGGCTCATTTGTATAAGATATTTCATGGAACAATGAATTGCAAAACAATGAAAAAGGCTAGTAAATGTTATGGTGCAATGGTTTTGTGATTGTTTAAACATTCTGGTAAGTAAATTGATATATATTAATGAACGACAGACTCACATAGGCTATAAGGGGCTGTCAAGTGAACATGTTGACTATTTCGGACGTTCTACACTTTAGTCATAATGGAATCTAAAACGGTTCTAAAAGGAGGTACAGAAAACAGAACTACCTCAGGCTCGTTGAAAATCTTCTAGGTCAAAGTTTCAATTCACCTGCAGTCTATTTCCATCCCTGTCCATTTCTGCTTCCACCTTTCTCTGCAGCTACCCCCCAAGAAACCTGTCCCCCTCCCCACAGAAACCATGTCCAACTGCACCTCAACAATGCCCTGTTTGGAAAACTGCTGCCCACAAACTAGCTGGGGTAAAATCTTCGGTCCGGTCATATTTGTCCTGATCGTGCTGAGTGTGTGTGGAGGCCTAGCGTATTGGTGGTGTCGCCAGAACAGGCATAACCAGATGAACATACCGTCACACCCGTTCACCACGTCCGGACGCCATACTGTATGCCACACTGCTATGGCTGTGTGCCATCCACCCGAAGCCTGTCAAAATCCCTACGAGAATGTTCAAATGGGGATACCTGGGGTGCCAATGAGAGGCCCTGGCCCCAGGCATCAGTCAGACAGCAGTGAGGGAGACTATGTCATGTACGACGCCCCAGATGAAGAGGAAGAATTTGGGGACGAGGAAGACAGCGTTTATGTAAATTTCACTGGGGCCGTCCAATGAGAATCTGCAGGACTTTGGACAACAAAAACTTCAAATGTACGTTGTTTTAGTGGGGATTTTGAATGAATGCATATGCTTTTGACATTGAGTCGTTTTTGGATGATGATACATGCTGCTTATGCTGCACACAAGCATATTTTGTGTGCTATACAGAAATGTTAATTCATTATGGCAGACATTTATTTTCAATGTAATGAAGATGAGATTTGATCTGATTGTAGTTAAGTATGAGACGGGAAGCAATAAATAAGCAGCAGATCAGTATTATGCCACGAGCCACGATACGGTCATTGGGGTATATTTGTTAACCTTACAAATACGAGGGTCCAATTAATTGACACAGAGAATGTTTCTATTTCAACATATTTCTGTATTCTTTAATAAAATGTACCATTTGCTTTAAGGAAATGTAACTTCTTTTGGCTCTTTATTCCATAAGTTTGGATTTAAAATCAATACAATATTGAGGTTGCAGTACAGAAACTCATCTTATATTTGTGGATAGTGTACCTATCGGTTATCATCGCTTAGAAACACTTTTCATAAATATACCCCTATTTCAGGACCCCAAAATTAGACTTGACATGTTTCGGGTTAGTCAAATGAGTTCTGAAAATGTTTAATCTTGATTGTAGGCTTGGGTCTGCCTTTGGCGTCTGCTACTGGTGTGGGCCAACATGAGAAGCAAAAAAGTGCTATTGAAAAACAAGGAAGACATTTTGACTCTGACCATTTTTCTTAGTTGAAAAAACATGGAAGTGTTGTTTTTAAATGACGGTCTGAATTAAAAGATGACAGTCTGTATTGTTGCCTCGTTCATATTTCCGCATGCCTTGAGTGTTAAGCAAAATAGCTATATTCACATCACTGTCCCAATACTTATGGAGGTTTTGGGAGGTACTGCAGATGCTTAATTCAGACATGAATACAATGCCAATCATTTTAGTGCATATGGGGCTAGGTATAAACAGTAATGTCATTTCTAAATGGTGAGTCCAATATGTACACAAAACAGGGAGTCATGCGACAGTGGCTTGACAGGCAGTCAGGCATCAGGGAATTCTGTTTTAATTCAATATCATGTCAAACTGGGCAGTGTAAAAACACAGTTAATTTCACTTGAATGGCCTGCACAACCCACAGGTCAAACCCAATACAAGCCATTTTGGAAAAGATGGAACGCACAATGGTAATGGACCACTGTTCAATACGCGGCAACTGCCAGATGCCATTGCATCAGCATGGACCGGTGTTCTTCATTGCGTGGCCCGCGGGCAGCAGGTGGCCCCTGGTGGCTGTCTGTGTAGCCCCTGACATGTCCACCATTGCATTAAGGGTTGCATAATTTTGTCTTGTGGCGGCCCTCAAACTGGTGTCTCATCAACAAAAGTGGGCCCTGTTGGAAAATTTGCAACATACCCTGGCACACGGTAGGCAAGAGAACTCCCCCCAAAATATGTTCTGAATAGGATCTGGCCCAGTATTAAACGTGCATACATTATCATATGGCGACTGGCTGAATATGACCGTCAACTATTGTGACTTTGAATGATAGGACTTGGGGACACTGCTGATGTCATAGGCCCACACTTTGTCTAGCCCCTCCCCCTTGCAGCAGGAGTGTGGCCAACGAGGAAAGGGGAAGCGACACACCACCACCCGGGCATGTTCAGGAAGCTCCTTCACCAGCTTTTCTTCCAGAACCTCCATCTGTCAGTTAGGAAAGACACAGACCGAGTTAGAGATTGTTTCCAGGGACAGCAGAGAAGAGGTTACTCAACTTGAGGTCCACCAGGCGTCTGTAAAAGTGAAACTTACCACAGCGGGGGTTAAAAATACAGTCACGTTGTTGTATGGTGATAAATCCGTCTGCATACGGACAAGGAAAGAAAATATCAGAGAACCGAACAGTGAGGCGCTTTTCGAACAGCAGGGAAGGAATATATAAACTGCTACCAACCACTTCAAATAAATCGTATGCATTATCGGAAAGCTAAACTAAGCGCGGCCTCTGTACCACAACTTACGCATTATGCCTCAGCGCCCTTATACAATGCGTACAGGCACAGCTAACGTGCTCAAACACTCTGTACCTTCCAGAAATCCCTGCCGACAAAATGTGCTTGAGTCGGTGGTATTCCCCTCCACAGGGCTCGAACCCGCGAGTAGGCTAGCAGCACTGCGTTGATCTCAAACCCAGTGCATCTGAACCCCGCCGAAGATGCTTCAAACACCTGCATGGAGTTACTGGTCATTTTGAAACACAGCTACAGCTTTCTCGTCGAACAATCAATAACGTGAGACAAAAAGACAATATAAGAAGGAATGTGTTTGGCACTAGCTTTGATTTCAACAGTATTTTCTCGGGGGGGGCTGATCTACCAGGAACCAGCTGACATTGTTTATCTGTCACGCATGTGTACTCTTGCTTAACTCTATTCAGTTCATTGTCTTTTCCGTTCAGCACACGTGTGTGTGTGTGTCCTTGTGTGTGTCCGTATGGATTTACAAATGTATGCGGTGCACAGCTGTCTCATCCATCTTCGGCTAACCAGCCCTCTTCAAGAGTGATTTTAAGTATTGGCAGGTTCAAACGAAGGTCGGTTTTAATCTCATGGTGTGTAGGGGGTTCCGACTCACCAGTCTCCCGTCACCAGATCCTAGATCTGCTAAACGACCCGTACGCCCTTTTAGGAGCTTCATGACATTCATAGTTTGCACCTTGCCTGACGGAACATACGGCACCTAAACAGAGACAATAACTGAAACACGATCTGGCTGTCGACAAGGCCTGTCAAACTCATCGCCATGAATAAGAAAATACATTCAATCAAGTAATATTTAGATTTTATTACAATGCTCAAAATCACTTTTGTTCATTACTGAAGGAAAGTTTCTTGGTGAAAGTGAATTATTTTGCTGATCATATTTGAACATCCTGAAGACAGCTGTTATGGGGATAAAGGTTTCAGAGCGGCGGTAATGTGCAGTGAGTTAGTAGTTATGAGTCTGTCTGAGCATCTGGTTATTATTAGTGTCAACACCTCGGCTGCCTCAGAGTCAGTTACGCCCCAGGGGGCTTTTAACAAGTGAAACAAATGAACAGACAGAAGTAACACAGGACTTCCATTTTTCACTCCTGTGTAGTGCGAGAGGTCAGTTCGACATCACTTCCTGGTGACAGGCTTGTTTGAAGACACTCAAATGTGTGTGAATTATTCTCGAATGGAATCAACCCGCTGCCCACCACGCACTTTGCATCCATCTTTCTGTCCTCTATCCAGTGAATCGCAAGAAATAAATCAAAGTTAAAAAAAGACGGTAAAATCTCTAAGTTACTGTACCTTGAGCCTGAAGGGCACTTTAAGACCTGGCATTACAAACATGGCCCACAGCCCGTAGATCCCAGTGAAGATGGCCGACGTCCCCAGGGCAACCGAGCGGTTGTTCTGGGAGAAGTGAAGAAGCCTGGTGCTCCGCTCCTGGAGCATGACGTCAACAGGGTCGTCCATCTTGATGTTCCCCTGTAACCATGCAGAGATACAGTGTCTACGGTTACGGTCTCATTTCACTGCTTTTCCGTTTTTTGTAAATAAAGGTCTTTGTAATCTCTGTCTTATTTCTGCTATGTTAAGCAATTGCAATTATGTGTGTGTGTGTGTGTGTGTGTGTGTGTG
>JACXGJ010001086.1:54996-86657 GCA_016801105.1 Esox niger | reverse complement strand
TAACTTTCAAAAAAGTTGTTTATGTAGCCTGCTTACTATTTTTCTGATTACTTTCATAACATTAGTTATTTTAAGAGCAGCAGAGTGGAGACCTTGCGGCCTTTATGGCTTCATTAGGCCAACAAATGAGCTTGATGACGCCGTGGGAGAACGGCCTGAGCCCTGCTGAGGCTCCGGATAGCGGACCTGAATGCAAGTGACACGGCTATCCATCAAACCCACATTACCATGCTGTTAGCAACTAATTAACAAATACAATCAACCTTGAAACTATATAAACAAAGCGGGACGGAGGCCCGCAACCGAAAGAGGGTCGACCGGCAAGAAAAAGGTAGATATAGGGAGTCACGCACACACACTACGTTTTTTACACCCGTAAGGGTATATATGAATCTTGATTTACAAAGATCCGAGTGGTGAAAATAATAATATACGAGAGAACCACTGGACCTTTTCATAGATGGGGAGATATAATTTTGGTTGGAGCTGGAACGTAAGTATCCACTGGTGACGCAAAATATTTTCTTATCTGGAACAAATCCTGTATTGATGAAACATATTTGATAAGTAATGTGTATAGAGAAGCTTAGCTCCATCTCCTGGACAACAGTCTAATGATCATGATTATAAATTGTGATAGAAAATATTTATAAAAACTTGAGATATTTAACACTGTGTATTTGGTGTTTCTTTTTTCTTCACGATAAATGGTGAAACATTCAATCATGTTAATCTCCGTATATGAATGGTTCATCAGACTTGATTGTCAGTTCACTAGCAAGTCCAATAAACAACAAAGGGATGGGTTACACTTTATCTTGGCCGATTTATATTGTTTCTTTTTCATTATGCACGGGCATTAGATTAAATTATTGTTATCTCTAAATAATAAGGGTTCCTTTATATTGATGGTTGGTAAATAAATTCATGTTCAGTAATTGACACGGATTGACAATTGAAATCTTCTGCCTATTTAGCAAGGTCATCCCTATGTTATGATGTAAATTGTGTTAGTTAATTTGCAGGCCTACTTTTTTATTCCATCCATCAACACGTTTTGAAAAGGTAGCCTATAATCACTATTATGCACTATTATGACACAAATAATGAATATTTTTTCTGGAATATTTTGGTCTTTACATTATCAGGAGTAATGCACACAAGAAATAACATTGGCCTCATCTGTGGTCCAGTTGTTGTTTAAATATTTCCGACTCCTAACGTTGAGAGGTCATTTGCATGGCTTAGTATGGGGCGGACAGCTCTGCCTGGGGATGCGCCTCCGGGAAGCTAAAAGCGCATTAATCCTACTTAAACAACGTCATTTTCAAGAGGATTTCTGGGGACAATAGACAAACAAGGTATTCTTATAACCACTGTGCTGAAGCCTAACCTTTTAAGGATTCAATTTAACCAGTCGTTTACATAAGAATCCTCCTGGAGGGAGTGTCGTTTGGCTGGCTTCGGGGGTGACGGATTAAGCTGCTGCAGCACAGGAATGTTTAGCCTTTTCTGTCCCTTTGTGTTTGGTGCAACCTACGACCTTATTTGACTGAGGTAATCCTCTTCTATTCTGTTTTCTAAGGGTGATAACTTTGTGAAATGAGTTACTGTAAGCCACACATTAGCCTATTTAAAATAGTTTCGCGGGATGTACTGCCATTCATTGTGCGCTACCCTATACCTACTATGGCCTCAAAGTAATTGTATGTGTCAATCAATCTTGAGTCAAAATAATTATTAGTCTTTTGCAACCAGCAATGTGAATGTCATGGAGAGGCTTCAGTACACAGTACATGTTGGGCGTGAATGAGAAATATCACCTTTTTTTTTCTATGACTCAAGTACCAAAACAATGTGGCTAGTCTCTTAAATAAGCAATTTAAAGAGGGATTTCCAAATCAATCTTCAGTTTATAGTGGAGTCTGTCCACTTCAACTTTTAAAAAATAGATTTGTCTAAATATTTAAATATTGAATATTATCTTAATGTGATTCAAAATATTTAGAATTAGCCGAATCCTGCATTTTATTTAAACATTTCCAATTTGATAGTATGTACTTTTACGATCTATTGAGTTATAAACTGAGCCCGTTTTCGCCTAGACCTTAAATCAGGAGGTTCTGAACTCCAAACTGTTATGTAATTAGAGATAGTGCTGTAGAGTGGAGAAAGGGGGAAGTAAGTTAGAGAGAAAGGAGAAGACCGCTTAAGGCCGGAGTAGGCCCTACTGTATATACCTCTGTCGCTGGATGCATTGAAACACTACTCTCCGGCAGCGGAACGTGGTGTGCTCGCATACTTTTAATCTTTTGCGTAAAAAATATCGAGGAAGAGAGGGGGAGAAGTACTATTACCCCCGGACACGGTATGTGCTTGAACGTCTGAAACATCAAAGTATGCAAACTTGAACGAAACGAAAGAAAGCTAGAAAATAAATCTTAAGCACCAAATCCCCTCCCCCGACCCCAAACAAACCAAATTGACTTAATCCATGCGCAAATGGTCACCATGCACCCACTTTCAAGTGGAAGCATAAATTCACCTTTAGAGGCTTGTGCTGCCCGCCAAAACTCAGTCCCAGTTAGAGTTTACGAGCCTCAGAATACAGTGTGAATGTGACCTCGAAACGAGCATGCGCTTTTGCGGGAGACATTTGGAAACGCGTGTTTGTGTGACCGTGTGCTTCCGGATGTCCAACATTATTTCACAGTCTCACATCAGTTTTAAGTTTTGTCCAGCCAAGGGCGAGATAAAAAACTCTGGGTTAAGTAAGGGAATACGTCAATAATTGAAGAGAATTATGAGAAGATGAGCATATGTCCATAGAGTACATATTGGAGCATATGTACTCTATGGAACCTGTGCAATAATTGTTAGGGTTAGGGATTCTTCAAGTAAAGGGTTCAGGCAGCGGAGCATATACTTGTGTTTGCCTGATTTGTAAATGGGGTCACAAGAAAATAGAAATAAATTGTGCTTGGCACATAAAACTGTGGTTAAGCCAGTAACCTCCTGTGTTTTATTACTTTGAAAGCATTTGGGCTAGAAACAAGTTGTTCTCCATGGCACAAAGCTTCTGCCTGACATAAAAAAACTAATCAGACTGGCCTGCACTTTGTGTTGTATAAAGCAATGTGAAAAGATGTAATGTAACCCATTCTGTTATGCAACAAGCTTCTCCAAATTATATGAATGCATTAAACAAGAGTTGGTTTTCACAACTCAGTTATTTTTCCAGAGCTGGCAAAGTAGATGTATGCTCTCTCACCAGCCATCTCTCCTCTCTTGAATTTATGTGTCGGTAAATCGAACCTAGAAGGGGACTAGGTCTTTGCTGAGTCAGTAATTTCCATATGAGAAAGACTATCCGATTCCAATGACAGGTACTTTTTAAGCTCCTTGAGGGGAGCTCTGTTTTTTAAACACACAGATTTGCACTGTTTTACAGAGATGTGTTCCCTGCTATCACTTGCACTTCATTTAAACATCAGACCGATATCCAAGGCTGTTCGGAAGGGGGCAAGGCCACACACACATTCATTTGCTTTTCTATCCTTGTAGAGACCAGAAATCCAGAAATTCATGTTCCCACTAGAAATCCAAACCCTAACTCTAATCCCAACATTCATTCTTATTAAAACCCTAACCCTAACTCTAATCCCAACATTAATTCTAATTAAAATCCTTACCCTAACTCTAATCCCAACATGCATTCTAATTAAAACCCTAACTTTAACCGGAACAACCTTACCTTTGACCAAAAGTTTAACCTTAGCCTATAATGCCTAAAACTAAAAGTAACCCCAATTCTAATACGAACCCCAGTTGTATATTTTACACTAAGCCTATTCTATTGAGGACTGGGGAAAAAAATCTTGCTGGAATGGATTTCTTAGCTTTTACAATCTTTCTGGGGTCTTCTGGTCCCAAACTGTACTGTTAGACCCCGATCTCACAGACACACACACACACACACACACACACGCACAGACGCACACACAGATTTCCGGTGCCAGCAGAAAGAGAGCACTGATATTCGGATGTGCCTAAGTCTTTGCACGTTTGCCATGCAGCTAAGCAGTGGTATGCCAGGCAAGCCTTGAAGGGGTGACGCTAGCATGCTTTACTCTTATGTTTCACATCCCTCTGACATAAGCCTGCTAGCACACCACCACATTCCACATCCCCTAGAGATTCCTCCTCAGACCAAAATATCTGCTAACAGGTCACATGCCCCGAGTCGCTATTGATTCACACATTGATTCAGTGTGTCAAAACTAAACGAACATATTCATTACAGTACCGCTATTTATAATAGCCCAGTACCGTCATTATAGCAGATCAGGGAAAGACCTGAATTAGCATTAGCTTCAGTAGTGCAAGTGCTTGAGCTCTGACTGACTTCTCTCTGCACCACAGGTCGGAATTCTTACGCCAGTCCCGGAGTGGGGGCGGGGCTACAGCTGCTTCTAATCAGGGATGTCTAATAAAGAAGGCCTGCAGGTCACAGTACAGATCACTGTATCTGCACACCATATCATTTCAGACTACTGGTGGTGCATAAAATTGGATGAACGCCTCCATCCCACCTCCGTTCACAGGGTCCCATTCTGTGGTTTTTCGGAGAGTGATCGGAGAGGAAGCTGCTTAGGGTTGAAGGAGATGCTAATATAGATAATGCCACTCCTGAAATCCATTCGCGCCACTTTCCCTGCCCTAGCCGCTGATAAACAACGGGAGCTGTCATGTGAACTGCGAGTGGACTGTCCAACTTTATCACGCTGAGTAATTGCTTGCTTGTTTTAAGCATCAATACATTTAAAGAACCACATTCCCAAGGCTTTCTCTTTGACGTCCACTGCATTTCATGGTTCCTTTCTTCCAAACTGTCATAGTTTGAACCTAAAACACAGTGGCAGTGGGCAACCGTTCCCATGCTTGTTTCAAGGTTGGTTGCACACCTGGTCAAATTCAGAGTGATGCTCTGACTTTGGTTTGCAGGAAGTCTTTGGTCTGGTTTCCTTTATAAGTGTATTGTGAATTTTGCTTGTCAATGTACCCACACCAAGCCACTGGAACAAGGTCAGATCGCCTCATCTTAGTGCGTAAACTCCAAAATATGAGGTGCAGCTTTATAATTTTTATAATGCACAATTTCCCGCTAAATATGCTAGAACCAGTAGCCAGCTTTTTAAAAATAATAATTTTAGTTCCTAAATCCAAACCATTAGCTTGAAAATTTTTAAGTAGTTACATCCCTAGAATACAGTGATGGGTTCTGATGGCTTGTCTTCTACTTTGCCTTTACCCAGAATGCAATGAGTGGATGTTGAAAATTTGGTTCTCTGTGGATGTGATATGAAAGAGCCCCCCCGACTGCCATTTCACCATATAGTCCCCAAAGATTGTGTTTATAGAAGAGGATCATATGTAAATCACTATAGCCCTGCTGGCTGGCATATAAAGCCACAACACCAGGGGCGAATGTGCATTAGGAGTGAGTAACATCTGCTCAATGGTTGGAAGCGTTGAAAGGCTTGGCTCGGGACTTGTCTGGGTGGTTATGAAGCCTCAGCGGGAGATTAGATTGATTTGTGAGGCGGACAGAGGTTAAACCGATCCTCTAGCACCTGACCCTGTTACATCAGTAGCTAGTTGGATAGCATTAGCCATTAGCGGAGCCCCCTGACAGACCCAGCTAACGCTCCGTAGACCCCCACCCAGTGGCCTAGGAGAAAGTGATCCGGGGCAGCCGCTGAGAGACGGACGTGGGGCACTTTACACTGTCAGATGGCCCTGATCGTTGGGTCGTGTCGGCAACCCAAGAGCCCGGACAGTGGCCCCTAGGAGAGCTCGGAGGACTGGGTGGGGGGGCTGGGGGACTGGAGAGAGGAGGATTAACAATGGAGCTGTTCAGCAGGGAGATGCAAGGGAAGTTCCACCCCACAGCCCTGAGAGAGAGGGGGGCATTGTCACCCAAAACAGAGGCTCTCAGAGAGAGATAGAGAGAACTGAGAGAGGGAGAGGGAGAAATATAGAAAATAGGGAGGAGAGAGAGAACAGCTAGAAAGGACATGGGATCTGACAACAAGTACATATGGAGAACTGGTAATGAGGACATATAGAAATACTTCAACTTGAGAAACCAACAGACAAATATTAAAGAAAGGCATGAGTGGTACACTTGAACAGCATCACAAAGTCTGTCAGTAGGGGTTATAGAGCAGAACTAGAGCCCACAAAGGGGCCTTTTCCAACTCAGGGCACGCATAGTGCCTCTTCCAACCCAGGGCGTGCATAAGGCCTTTTTCAACCCAGGGCACGTGGAGGGCCCCTTCCAATCCAAAGCCCATAGAGGAGCTCCATGGGTTTGTCAGGCCAGTTGGAGAAGCTGGCTTTGATCTCTCATCATCTTACCTCCTCTCTCCTCCGTCCTTCCCTCCACATTGCTTCTCCACTGTCTCTTGCCCTCTTTGTCCAGCCCTGAGAACTACAGGAATGTCCTTCATTAATGAGTGCTGGTCATATGAGCTTGGCTGCGGTTCCACTTCATGGTTTGAAGCCTGAGGCTCTTAAATGGGTCGCGCACACAAGGGGACACACGCTCAGAGGTTTTGTTACCGTGTGTCTAACGACTGACCAAAAGGCACCATCCCATTAAAAACAATTGTTTCCTTTACAGTCGTCGTATGTTGATTTTCAATTAATTTTCACATTGATACTGTCACGAAAAACATTGCAAAACTATAGCTGAACGTATCCATAAAACTAACAGTTCGGACCGCCAGTGAACAGGCCATGTATACGTCTTCATGAACCCCATGAGCTTCATTCTCTGAGGTCCGTTCTGGTGAGCTTCACATCTGTCCGCATTATGGCGCCCAAATTGTCCTAAGCCACCGCGGTGTGAGCTGTCACAGCGCCCACTGTGACGCCAAGCCCCCACCCCGCGCCCAGTACGGCCTGTCTCCATCTCGTCATTCCTCCGCGGAGAGAGGAATGAGTTTAATGCCAGAGATGGGCTCAGTTTACAGGTCCGAGACAGAGAGGGCCCTCTTCTCTCGTCCCGCTGCCATCCTAGATGTGCCGGCTTGGGGCGGGTCGTGAGGCGATACGGGGGAGCGGGTTCCCCCCCGCTGGGAGGGCTCAGCTGTTGAGATGGCCTCAGCACCACCGCTTGCCGGAGGCGAGGAGCAGAGATCCGTGCCGCTGTTATTGCATTGTATGCAGACGACGTGAAACACAAGGATCGTGGCTCAACACAGGGAAGTTCCCCTTTCTCGACCCGGTCTGTCAATCAGAGTTTAGCAACCTGTACGGGGGGGCTCCCTTTGGGTGCGGGGGACAGAGACGAATGGGGCACAGTTGGGGCAGAAGGGCTGGGGGGGTGGGTCGGTGGGTGAGTGGGAGACGGCTGCTCTCTGTCGCCTACAGGCCGGGCCACAGGGGGTGGAATTACACCTCCTGTCTGGGCACAGGAGCTCCCCGAAAGCAGAGCGCTGTGATGGACGATCAACGCCGAACAGAGAGTCCGGCCCCACCGAGTCACTTGAGCAGGCATCGCAACGACACACACACACGCCCTCATGCGCACACTGTCAGACGTGCGGACATATACACAGCACCGGGTATTCTAGGGCATTGTTTATGTGCCAACCCACTACTAACAGAATTCCTAAAAGACCTACAGAAGATAACTGAACACAGTGGCGGATTGAAGACAGATTTCAGCATGGAGGGATTCCAGGCTAATCATGGGCTTTTGCTCCACGTTAAAACCCAGCTATCTCCTAGACAAGCCTTATTCAAAGGGACAGACTGCATTGACAGGAGTAGAAGTAAACCTGAGAGCTCCTTTGAGATATTACAAAAGCTTCCTGTCCATCCTGAAAGAGGCACTAGTGGGTTTCTTTTTTTGTGGGAGGGTGCCTTGTGGTTTGGATTAAGGCTCTGATTGACATTTCAGCTGTAGTTAAGTCCATCTTAACATGTATTATCTCTAGTAGGGCCATGACAGGACCTTAACTTATCAGGGATTTAGATATTGTTGCACGTGAACATGTTTAATATTTAGACTATGGGGATGGCATATTACTGTTCACATTAAGACAGCTCGGTCGGTGTGGTGTTTAAAATAATGTGGTGTTTCAGCCATTCTGCGCATTCGTGAGGAGCTCTGACAGATTTGTGGATGACATACGATATTCATGTGTGCATTTGTGTGTAGAGTGAAAAATCAGGGATCAAATTTTTTTACCACTTTTTCCCTCCCAATTTTTTTATGACTTGTTTGTTAATATGTCCCAGTCTGCTTGTAGCCACTCCTCTGAAGTTCTTGTCAAAGTTTGCGATGTGTCATCCAATGTACACCCCCATAACTTAAATCTCAATGTCTATCATCAGAAACTGAATGCCAAGAGTGTGCTTATCTGTCATCAAGGCAAAGCATGGCAACTTTGTAGCATCTACAGTATGAAATGTATTTTGATCTGTTTAACACTTTCTTGGTTGGTGCATGATTCCATGTGTGTTATTGCCTAGTTTTGATGTCTTCACCATTGTTTTACAATGTAGAAAATTTTCAAACTAAAGTAATTCCTTTGAATGAGTGTTTCCAAACTAATGACTGGTACTGTACATTGTACAACATCAATGGACCTGAATGTCCCAGTTAAAATTCCTTGTTCTGTTTTACTGTCTTTGTACAATGTGCGTGTCTTTGTTAAACACTTAACCAGCTGATAATTGATTCACAATGAGGGCGCTGGTTTATTTCATGTACCCACCATTTGTGTGATGTCTGAACCACTAAGAAATGTCTGCATTCCTTGCTGATTCATTGAGATATCAATAGGGCTAGATCTCTTAAAAAGCTGCTGACGATAGATCTCAGAGGGATCTTGACAAGTGAAAAACCAAGGCTTGTAATTCCTTTGCTGTGTCTCATCAACCACATCATAAAAAACTGTCTGAATCACAAATAATCTTTCCCCCTGGCATTGTTTCACACACAATGTAAATGTTCCAATACTCTGTCAAGACCATTCACTTAAATGTGCTGACAAACACATGAAAACTTGAAACATGTAGTCCAAGTTTTGCGTTAGGGTTAGGGTTCGAGATAGAAGTTAAGGTTAGGGTTAGTTTTATGGTTAGAGGTTCAAGACAGATTTTTGACGTGAATACATGGTGTGCAGTTGTGTATGCACGCGTTCATGTGTGGCCTGTGTTTTTGCATTCATGTGAGTGACAGCATGTGAGTGACAGATCAATAGCAGAAAAATGCATTTCTTTAGCTGCAGTGCAGAGACGAGAGGGAGAGTTCCAGGGGTGGTGGGAGCTGTGTGCCCTTGCCTGTGTAAACAAGCTGCTGTAATTTACTACCACAATGATTCTCCCTCCTTCCCTCAGTGCTCTGCTCCCGTTTTCACCTCCGTGCCAGCCTGGCCCAGCCCGCCTCCGTCCATTCCCGTTCTTCCCTGTCTGCCCCCGTCCCTCCCCTGTCAACTGTTGATCCAGATCCAGGGACCAATGTTTGACTCCATTCGGGCATATCAGCGCCTTCAGATCCAATAGGTGCCGGACCTCATCAGTCATTACTGTATGAAGTTTGTTATAGTTAGCAAGGTATGCTAACGTAATGCAATACGCAAAGCGCTTTGATTAAATACAAAGGAATGATCCCAGGCGGTTAGTGTTACCGCGACAACTTGGGCATTCGCCCCCTCGCACCGTCCTGCTTTTCTGGCCGGGAGCATTTGTCGAACGGTTCATCATTTTTATGAGTTCTGCTAAGACTAGTGACATGCAAACAGACAAGACAGCCCAAAGCAAACACACATCAATCTGGCAGCTCAGAGCTCAGTCTGTGTTTATGCAAGCATGTCTGTAACAGCACAGCTCACACACAACGGCACCGTGAACACGAAGACTCTGAGGGATGCATCAGATTTCACACTCTGGTCTCATGTGGGTGTGTCCAAAGAACCTGACACGAAGGATGTGAGCGACATGGCCAAGGAGGTTGAACAATTCAAGGGAAAATTCACCGCTGGTCACTATTTGTGCAAGTTCTTACGCAGTCCCCCTAAAAAATTACGACTGGAGGTGTTTCAGACATAATGATGCATCATAGCTGTGTTATTTAAATATCACACACCGGGAGCTCTCAAAAATCTCTTCGTTAATCGATTGAGCCTCCTGTCGGATCTAAAAATGAATGGAGTCACGTTTAGTAACAATTATTGTGGCCTTTGTGCTCGCCTGGTAGAATCCAGTCCAGCCCTGCAGGAAGCTGTGCTCCAAGGGTCCGTGGGAGCGCTGATGTCTGTTTGGGTAGGAGGGGTCAAAGGGCATGGCCTGCACAACAGGAAGGTCCTTCCTGCGCTGACTGACGTGTATTATGGGTCTATTGTAGCTCACGCAAACAGGCCAGTCCCTAAGGCCCTCAATCCTCCATTAGCCCCAAGGCAACCACTCTCCTCACAAGCTGACAGTGTTCTGTGTGCATGTGCGTGTTTGTAAGTCAACGCGCGTACCGATGCGTGTGTGTGTGTGTGTGTGTGTGCATGGTTGTGTGTAAACAATAAAGAGGAGCGTATCATTTCCGGTCAATGGGTTCCTCGGATTTATGAACACGTACTGTCGCCCTCACGAAACAAAAATGCCTCCTTTTCTTTTTTCCAGTTCGGACTAAGATGTTTGCCTCTTGGAAGAGTCCCCTTTACCCCGATCTCCGCTGGAGCTAGGGAGACTGTGTTACAGTTTGCTTAGCCTGAGTTTGTTAGAGCTACAGGTCAAGTTATAAAGGGCTATCTGGTTTGTAACTCACGGGTGGTGTACAGCACCCACATGTATGACCCTATTAGCAATGTTTGGTCTCCACATTTGACATAGTGAAACATAAGTAGAAACGCTAGCGGTCCCTTTCTTAAACACCGCCTTTGTGATTCCCCGAGCATTCCCAACAACGTTACCTCTACGGTATCCGGAACGCTGAGGCAGTGGAGCTCCTGGTGCTCTCCAGGCAGGCAGCTCTTTAATGACTGTAGCTCCTGTGGAACTCGCCAGTGAAGCGTTTTCTTTTTTTTACTGAATGCCTAGAGGCTCTGGGAGCTCCTGGTAAAGCTATCAGCCTCAGCACTGGCATGGACTCCGCTTGCTAAGTGGACGGTCGTAAATATGTGAGCAACAAGAGGGGAACCCGACACGCACCACCTCCCAACCCAACCGCAACGCTGCACCAACACTTTGGTCCATGTGAGGTTAATTATGCAGGAGGAGCACCCCAGAAAACGCATCGACAACATACATCAACACACTCCCGTTGGGTCCCACCCACGTACAATCGCACACGGGCCGGATGTCCTTAACAATTATTCGACATGTTACATGCGTTTAAAAGTCTTCATGAGTCTCTTAGTACGTTTTTTTCATCTATATATAAGTCTCATAAACCTTCAGTCTTTTACTCACAACACCATAAAGAAATATGCTTGAAAATGAGAAATTCTTCCCGGTCCACTGGATATTAATATATGCCTTGAAAATTTGCCGCTATTACATACCCTTAGGCAGACACACACCCACACAGACCCCCCCTGCCCGGCTCACACACACACACACAGCCCCAGTCCTCTCTAATTGCTAGGTAGAGTGGCTCATTAGCTAGAGTGGTTTATTTGTCACTAATGACTGTCTGTCAATGGCCGGAGGTTGATTGCTACAGCGATTCTCAGCAGGCACTGCAGTTAATGAGGTGATAATGGAAATGGGATTTTCTTTTGTCTTTTTACTGGCCAAGTAAAAACAATATCACACCTTTAATTCGAAATGTTGAAACCTGTGTTTGTAACCATGTTTCCATCTACAAGTGAAAACATGCTGTACCAATACGTGGCTTCAAATCGAAGTTCCTCTGGTGTTATCGATCTGATCTGGATGTTAGTATTGTCTTTACACAGATGCTTATGTAGCTTCCTATGGCTCCCCAGCCCTTAATACTATGCCCAAAACAACCGTCGCATCAAAGTGTACTTAGAGTCAGCCAATGATATGTTCTGTTGTTTTCCAACACACTAGATAGGTTTGATTATATTTATGAGTGTACTGAAGGTTTATGGAGATGCGCATAATGCTCCTTTTCAATAAATATTCAGGGTCTTATTTGCCATTTGACAGATAGCATATTCCCTCTTCCATAATAATCTTATCTTGTAGATCCTATCCACACTGTATTTTTCACATATTGTGGAGAGCACGGATGCCTTTTTAAGTGGCTTATTTTCTACTTTATACAACAGAAAGCATATCAAACTTTAAATGTTTCAAATCTGGTATACAATACGTAAACAAAACTTACACCACCAAACATTGATTTGTATCCACCAAATATTGTCATTGGTAGAATTACAAACTACTAGGAAATAATCAATATTTTCTTCATGCAAACTTTAAAAAATGTCATGACAATCTGTTGCCAGTTGGATGGAAAACTAGCTTCTAATAGCCAATTTAATCATAGTGAATACAGTACTGTATACTGCAATAACAGTCTGTTTGGGTTAAAACGGACACACTGTATTTGGCTTAATTTATGCCATGTTGTTTTGGTTGGTGCTGAAATTAAATTATTGTTGTGTGTACGTGCATGTTTGTGTGCTTACCCTTGGTGTATGTGAGAGAGAGAGAGAGCAGGAAATAGATATTACTTGTGATAGTTACTTTGAGGTGCAGTTGGCTATCTAACTGAAGACATTTGTCTGTGTCAGTGGCTGAGCTATTTTCTCTGTTTTTCCTCTGTCTCTCCCCTCTTTCTTTCCAGAGTCAGTCTGAGTCGGTCTTCCTGTTGAAAATCCCTCAGATATTAAAGCATTATTGAATTAGAGACTGTCTGGTTTGGGCCCAACACCCTAGCCTTTATGTGGAGAGGACAGCGGCTCTGCAGAAACCCAGGAAACACTGAGCATTATTACACAATGCGAAAGAGTTCACATGCATGACATCATTTGGATTAATTAAAGCCAGGTGGACGTGTTCAAATATATTTTTTTATTAAGAATCAGCAGGGGTGAGTCTCGTTTGACCTAGTGGACCGTTCTAAATGTATTGAGGCAGGCTAGTCACACTTGATCTATCACTGTAAAACAATAAACTGTAAAACTGTCCCTTGTACTGGAAAACAATTGAACCTTTTTCCTTTCATGAAATTAAATCACAAATAAACATTATGACTGCAAATGACAAATGCTACATCAATGTGTTAATATACATAAAGACCTCACCACTAAAGCATTGTTTTGAGGCACACCTAGGGTTTAAAAGGAGGAGGGTTTTAAACAATCACTGGGAAAAACCAATAGTCAAAATGTTTATGTTACTTGACATTTATTCTTAAAAAAATCTTACCTATAACAGACTTTGCTCCTCAAAATGTTTGCTTGCATTTTCAGGACCACAATCAAATACATATACAGTATGTCAATATCAGAAAATAGTTTAAAACCTAAATGTTTTGTCCCATCACAGATGCATGTCTACTTAACCAATTTGCTTGTATTAATTATTTTAGAAGCATTTTCTCCTATGCCACTGAACAGCATTATTTTAGGAACATTCATCTTCTATAATTATCGGTGTATGGAACATATTCATGCAGATTATTGTCTAGGGCGCATGATTATAATGTAAAGAAACAAACATTTTATGGTTGTAAATGTATTCAGTAGGAAGAGAAAAGACGACGTGAGGAAAAGACAGTTGAAATCTCCCGTCTGTGGGTTCTTCCACCAAGGAGCTTCAGCACACTTGATTACTTGAATGCTGCCAGCTGTGAGAATGTTCCGGGATGTCCTTTCGCTATACATCATTTTAATCTTGCAAAACACTGCTTTGATAGAAGCTGATTTTATAACAAGGAGTATTTTGCCTACAATTTGTTGACAAATTCTAGCTAGTTTTTCTTATGTATCCATTCGGTAAATGGAATTTGGGAAGGTGGAAGGTGACATTCCCTGAATATTACAATTTAAATAAAGTGTAAGTGTGTTCACATGCTTAGACTCTGGGTCCTCCAACATTTGAGTTCAATAGTCTCAGCGTGTGTCTATCAGACATTCTGTCTTAGCTCTTCAGTCCAAACGCAAATAATTGTGAAAAATATACTCATCCTCTGGCTGTGCATCTTGTGACACTAGTTGCTTCAAACTGACCTACCCCGTGAGTAGCCTTTTCAACTCTTACTCATCAGCACTGAACATCATTACGTTTTTTCCTTGATGACATGCAACATGCTGCGAACTTACAGTAACATCTCTGGTTAGACATTGTAGTCTCAACACGCTGAAATATCAAACCCAGCAGACAGATGAAGTCAAGCGCATAAAGCCTCTGTTCATAGGGTTATTGACTAGATCTCCCTCAGTTCATTTCCACATCCTATGAACAGGCAGTGCAGCGCCCCCTACCCCCATCCTCCATTACTACAAATAGCGAGACAGAGACAGCCCTCGTCTTCTTGTAAATTAACTGACATGCAGAAACAAAGATGGGGTTTGTTCTGGTCAAAAGGACTGAGCTTATCTTTCCCTGGCTCAGAGACATGCAGGAAGGGGTAGACAACACGTGTATTAATGTACCACCGGCCTGTTAAACATCATCTGAAAAAGGCCTTGTTGCTGCTGCTCTTCATATGTTTGATATGTGCTTCTGGCTCTGTCCGCCTGCTCATTGGTTCTGGTTCTCATTTTAGCCTACCTGCACGCTCCACACCGCCACGGTTCATTTGTTCTTTCAATGACCAAAGCTAAAGGTACCATCTAAGAATGTGGTGAGCACAGTGGTCATGACAGCGGTTGACCCCAGCAGGTTCTTCATTCCTAACACACACGCACGACCCAGAGATCAGGAGGCCAAGCCCGTTCCTATGGAGACCTCACGTTCGGACGAACAGCCCAGGCTCCTGTCCGTCGCTGGGCCTACTTGGACCTTTGACCCTTGGACCCCCTGGGACCTCACCCCTGCCGTAAAACATGTCGACTTCTTCCCTGACAAAGCAGAGAGCTACAAAAGTCAACAGGACGAGAACAAGGAATTGTTTCTGGCGACAATCCATGTTCTTGGTTTCCAGATTGAGCAGGACTTTCAGGCATGTCAACCTTGGAAAGGACACTGAACAGCAGTTTTAGAATGTGTGCTGATCAATTCATGAGTGTTTGGGGTCATATAAAATTTCCCAATTTTCCCAGTCGTTCATCCTCACCTGCTTCAAGACGTCCACCATTCTGGTAGTAGCCAAACACATCAGTGATGTCTGCGCGACCAAGAGCAAGTTTAAACTTGAAACATTTCACTCTTCTGCTGTCCTCAGTCCAAATGTCCTCCCTCCCCACCTGCACTCTGACCAACCAGCTGTTCTAGATCCAACCAGTCCACAATATGTTTAAATAGCAAACCAGGCTATTATGTTGGTGTCAATGTACGGATATGTCTGTTTCAACTTACAGGTACGTCTGGACACAGGACGATATGCTAAAGGTAATAATCAATAAAAAAGAGAAAGCCTGATACGAGTAATGGAAATTGCCATGAGATAAGATTCTAATCAATTCTACAATGCGCATTCAGGGTTTACTCCTAATAGAATAATTGTGTTGCTTTTTTTCTGTAATAGCTGTCCACTTATATTGTAGTTACTTCTCACAGCAATTGCACAAATAGTTTCCACACTCGAGCAACAACTGGAATCATGTGTCTGAGATCCAGGTCGAGAGGGAACCGACCAGAGAAAAATGTAACGAGAGTTAGAAAGAGAAAGCCTGAGAAATATACTGAGAGGTCAGGGGGATTTGATGCTTTGTCGAGCTGGCCTGGTTCAAACTAGTGTACCGATGAAGTAAATATTATTATTCGTTGTAGAACAATTACCATATTTTTGGTCTTGGCAGGAACCCATATCCAGGAAGATATCCAAGTGGATCAGCAGATTCAATAGGTCAACTGTATAATATACACATTGTTAAACAGCTGAGCTGATGCTTTGCAGATGATGTTGAATGCAACATAGAACTTTTTTAACAGTGAGTTGGTACCACCCATTTAGCATAACAGGGTACAATTTTATTAAAACCACACTGAAATAAAATAATCAATGTAACTTTATTTATGTACATTTCATACAAAAACAAGCATTACAGACAAAAAAAACAACCAAAAGGTTTAATCACCATAACAGCAAAGCAGTAACTAAGAACTGTTGGTCTGGGAGAATAATAATAACATATCAATAATTAATACATTATTAAAAATAATAAATATATAGATAGGATGTGAGACTTCAAAAACAGCCATCCAGGTGTTTATGTTGGGTTATCAGTTGGGTTAAAACAATCTGTGGATACAAAAAAATACATCAATATACAGTATCCTCATACTACTCTGGAACATGGTTAACTGCCTCTCTCTGACAGAACAGGGATTTTAACTCCACATTAACACCATTGACTTATTCTATACTGGCCTATCCCTCATTTTGTGTCATTTTTGTGTGACTTTCTTGTACTGTCTACATTTGCATAATTGTAAATGTATTTTATATATATATATATATATATATATATATATATATATATATATATATATATATATATATATATAGCTAAATAACAATTCTGTACATGTAACATTAAATACAGGACAGGAAATGCATTTCAAATGCTCATTAAATAATTTTTAGTCCATTTAAACATATCTTTTTAGCTTTTGTGCCTAAGGTAACATGCATGAGATTATCTATCAATGTATAAGATATCTATTATGTATACTTATCTGTGAGAGGCTGACCCAGCTGTGAAATCTAGCCAAAATGATGTCAGGATCTACAGAATGTGAATTTACATCCGGGTGGACAGCGGTGCATCAGTGTTAATCCAAAATGGTGTCCTCCTCAGTACTGTGGTAGTCAACAAAAAAATTAATTCAAATTCATCATCTAGTGTGTTTTCCTTAAAGAATGATAGGGTAGTTCCTCCATCTTTGCAGTGTACTCCCATAAGAGACCAAGAGAGCACATTGAATGTATGCCAGGGTTGTGAAGAGGGGTTGGAGAGGCAAAGACGTTGAGTGAAGGATGTGAATGTGAAAAGCCAGCCGGGAGAGAGGAGGTATGGACAGAATGTATGAGAGAAAAAGAAAAGAGAGGTGGATAAGAGAGGCTTGACTCGCAGCTGTACTCATTAAAGACAGCACATTGGGCTCTTTAAAGACAGCGCATTGGGCTCTTTAAAGTCAGCGTGTTGGGCTCTTTAAATACAGCGTGTTGGGCCCTTTAAAGACACCACATTGTGATTGGATTATGTGTGTTTGGAGGTTAAGCAAAGTGGCGTAGCGGCTGCCTGAAGGGGCCTCTTCTTCCGTACCAGAGGTGACACTGCTAATGCCTGATTCCACGCCACTAATCTTCCGGCTGCTTTCATTCTACTCCCAGCTCAGCCAGCTAATGTTTAAACCCCACACAACTAACATGGAGGTGAATGGAACATCAGACCCAGATGACTAAAGCGATGGCTTTACTGTGGGGCCGGCTTGTGATTCTAACGTCCTCTACCAGATCAGCTTAGCCCTGAGGGTTAGAGAAGGAATGTGTGTAGGGAATATGTGAAGTAGCCGCTCAACTTTCCACACGGTACGTCCAAACCAGCCTTAACATTACGTCGTTGACCTGAAGGAACAACGTTTGGGTCAAGGTCTCCATGAAACTCTTGCTTGAGGGGAGTTTGGTGTAGTAGTAGCACTTTGAATAACCTGGAAATGAAGTCTTAGGCTAAGGAATACGATAGGATTCTGGGCGATGCTTTTAGTAGTGGGGGGAAAGAGAGATTAAAGTGCTGGCTAATATAATGTGTGGTGGTAAAGAACATACTGTAATTTGATATTTCCCTTACAAAAACTTCAACCATTTACAAACACACACACACACACACACACACACACACACACACACACACACACACACACACACACACACACACACCCATCCTAACCCTCCCAGTCATCATGTCTCCTCCAGCGTCAGCAGCACCATCTGTGGAAGTCATCGAGGCTTCTCTTATGTGGTCTCTCCAACCCCCGTGCTCTCAATAAGACTGCCAAGGCTACCAGAGGTTCTCCTCTGAGGAATCAAGGCTCACTCCGCGATCCGTGTTTAGACTCCAGCTTTCAACGGTCACTAGCTGATTGCAACATTAGGTGGCTCAGTTGGAGGTGCCAGCTCTAGGCAGTCCCTCTCCCTCGCTGTCTCTCTCTGTCCATCTTCACCACGCTCAGGACAGTGTCCCCTCATCCATCTTTCTATTTCTGTTCTTCCTTTTTCCTCTTCCTTTGTTGCTCTCCTTACTCCTTCTTACTCTGTGTTACTCGTTCTCTCTCACGCTATATCCTCCCTCCCTCACCAGCTAATGAAGGGTGTGTGGGGTCTCCCCCTGAACAGAATTCTGCAGGGATTGTTCCACATCAACGGCCAGCCCACTTAGACCTGCCCATCTCCAGTTTCACCGTAACCTGACCTCCATATGTTCAGTTGACTGGTGTGTACAGTATGTACACGAGTGTGTGTGCTAATGTTTGCACGCGTGCACCTTTTTCTGTCTTGTGGGGTTTGCTTGTATTCGTGGTGCTCTGCGCACGTCTCTTAGTTCTGCTAGGCCCTGGCTCCGAGAGACTTGTAATTACAGCCATTAAAAGCTCAGGGCATTATCAAGCACTGCACTGCTTTACAGCTTCATAAACACTCCATTATGCGGGATCCACCTGTGGTCAGAGTCTACAGTCCGGAGGGGGCTTCAGTGAACTTGGGTCTGCAGTCCGGAGGGGGGCTGCAGGGAACTTGGGTCTGCAGTCCGGAGGGGGGCTGCAGGGAACTTGGGCCTGCAGTCCGGAGGGGGGCTGCAGGGAACTTGGGTCTGCAGTCCGGAGGGGGGCTGCAGTGAACTGGGGTCTGCAGTCCGGAGGGGGGCTGCAGTGAACTGGGGTCTGCAGTCCGGAGGGGGGCTGCAGTGAACTGGGGTCTGTAGTCCGGAGGGGGGCTGCAGTGAACTGGGGTCTGCAGTCCGGAGGGGGCTGCAGTGAAGGGGTGGGTCTACAATAATTTGTCACCCTGTGAGTAGACCCCAAGACCCAAACCACTACCCCGGGGGTCAGTCAATCTGGCTTATGGTGACCTCTGACCCTGACACCATCATGGCTGACAGGGATCATATGATTTGATGGCCCAGCTTTTAAGCCTCAGGACAATGTGTGGAAGTTTGGAATGAAGGGAGTATTGGATGGGTGGAGGAATAGAAGAATGATAGATGAAGAGGGATGGAAGTATAGAAGAGGGATAGAGCGTGAAGAACTGGCTTTTGTCTTATGGGCCAGACACAGCTAATTTCTGTCAGTCTCGGTCAATCAGGCAAAGTCTCAGTAATTGTCCTCTTTATAAACAAAAGGTACTCATCCAGAAGTGAGATCGTTTTAACACCTTTGTGGCATTATTATCTGTGTATTTTCATCTTTAATTCCATTTAAGATCTCAATCCTGAAATCCACCCAACACATTAAAGCCAATAACCTTGTGGTGGTTACTCCCCCCCATTACCTCCGGAAGACTTCCATGATTCATCCCGACAATGTTCTGATTCATCCTCACTATGTCAGTCTCCAGGTTAGTCTACCCAGGGCTCGGGGCCCCTGTGGGGGGGTATTTTACCAGGCGGATGGCCCCAGCTGGTAGTGGTTTCCAGGAGAGGGCCCTGGCTGTGCTAACACTTGCTGCTAGAGCTTTAAGAGGCTCAGCCCCTTAATTAGTGGTAGAAGAGAAAAGAGACAAAGCCCCACTCTTCTCCCTTCTCTTTTCTTTCTCTATCCCTCTCTCTTCCCAGGATCTTACTCTCACTCTTTACATTGCCAAAGCAAGCCTTTTTTTTTTTACATAGAATAACTACAATGAGTACAAAATTACAAAAAATGTAAAATCCTAAATAGAACTTAAACACATGGCATCTCATCTTCATCCACGTATCCGGTATCGGGTCGCAGGGGCAGCAGCTCCAGTAGGGGACCCCGAACTTCCCTTTCCCGAGCAACATTTGCCAGCCCTGACTGGGGGATCCCGAGGCGTTCTCAGGCCAGTGTTGAAATATAAGCACCAAGTCCTGGGTCTACCCTGAGGTCTCCTCCCAGCTGGACGTGCCTGAAACACCTCCCTAGGGGGATGTCCTGGGGGCATCCTTACAAGATGCCCGAACCACCTAAACTGGCTCCTTTCGATGCAAAGGAGCAGCGGCTCTCCTCCGAGTTCCTCACAGATGACTGAGCTTCTCACCCTAAGGGAGTCACCAGCCACCCTACTGAAAAAACAAATATCAGCCGCTTGTACCCATAAACTAGTTCTTTCGGTCATGACCCAGCCTTCATGACCATAGGTGAGGGTAGGAACAAATATTGAACAGGATATCGAGAGCTTTGGCTGACAGCTCAGCTCTCTTTTCGCCACATCAGTGAGTGTGGTAAAGCGAATGCAATACCGCCCCCGCTGCTCCGATTCTTCAGCCAACCTCCCGCTCCATTGTCCCTTCACTTGTGAACAAGACTCAGAGATACTTGAACTCCTTTACTTAGGGTTACGCCTCATTCCTTACTCGGAGAAGGCACTCCATCGGTTTCCTGCTGAGAACCATGGCCTCAGATTTAGAGGTGCTAATCCTCATCCCAACTGCTTCGCACTCGGCTGTGAACCGGTCCAGTGAGTGCTGGAGGTCACAGACCGATGATGCCATCAGGACCACATCATCTGCAAAAAGCAGCAGAGATCCCCGGCCCACCGAACTGCAACCCCTCCCCACCCTGACTATGCCTCGATATCCTGTCCATGAACATTACAAACAGGACTGGTGACAAAGCACAGCGTTGGCAGAGGCCAACCCCCACCTAGAACGAGACTGACTTACTATTGAGAACCCAAACACAACTCTCGCTTTGGATGTACAGGGATTGGACAGCCCTACAGAGGGACCTTCTCACCCCATACTCACGCAGTGCCTCCAACAGTATTTCCCGGGGACCTTTTTATAAACCTTCTCCAGATCCACAAAACGTATGTAGACTGGATGGGCATATTCCCAGGCCCCCTCAAGCAAAAGTAAAGAGCTAGTCGGTTGTTCCATGACCAGGACGGAATTCACATTGTTTCTCTTCAATCTGAGGTTCAACTATCGACCGAGTATGCTGAGAAGTGTGATACCAATCCCCAGAGCTTTGCCACTGTGGAGATGTTGACTACCTCAGTGACTTCTGCCAAGAAGATTGACGATGCTTCCCCATCAGCCTCAGCTCTGCCTTTACTATAGAGGGCATGTTAATGGGATAAAGGAGTAACTCAAAGTGTTCCTTCCATTGCCCAATTACCTCCTCAGTTGAGGTCAAAAGTGTCCCATCTTTACTGTACACAGCTTGGATGGTTCCTCGTTTCCTGCTCCTGAGGTGGCGGATGGTTTTCCAGAAGCACCTTGGTGCCGACAGAAAGTCCTTCTCTATGGCTTCCCTGACCTCCTTCCACACCTGCTGTTTGCCTTTTTCACGGCAGAGGTCACAGGACTTCGGGTCCATCTGTATCTTGCAACCGCCTCCAGAGTCCTCCGTGATAGCATATCCCGGCAGTCCTCCTCCAGTCGGACGGCTTCCCTGATCACCATTGTCCACGGTGTTCTAGGGTTACCGCCCCTTGAAGCACCTAAGACCGTTAGACCACAGCTCCCCGCGGCAGCTTCGCCAATGTAAGCTTTGAACATCAACCACTCAGGTTCAATTCCCCCAGCCTCCACAGAGATGCCAGAAAAGCTCAGCCAGGGGTGTGAGTTGAAATTATTTTGGACAGGGGCCTCCTCAATACGTTCCCAGTTCACCCACACTACCTGTTTGGGCTTTCCCGGTCTGTCCAGAGTCTTACCCCACCCCCTGAACCCAACTTACTACCAGATGTTGATTGGTTGACAGCTCCGCCCTTCTATTTACTCAAGTGTCCAAAACATTCGGCCTCAGATCAGATGACAAAATCAGTCATCAAACTTTGGCCTATGGCGCTCTGGTACCACATACACTTATGAGCATCCTTTTATTCGAACATGGTGTTTGTTATAGATAATCCATCACTAGCACAGAACTCTAACAACAAATTACCACTCGAGTTCAGATCAGGGAGGTCATTCCTCCCTATCACGCCTCTCCAGGTGTCTCCATCACTCCCCATGTGCATGTTGATGTCCCCCAGCAGAATTATGGAGTCCCTCACTGAAACCCACTACAGGGTGTCCAAAAATGCCAAATGGGGCATATGCACAAACAACAGTCAGAGTTTCCCCCTCCACAACTCGTAGGTGTATTTTGAGCACCCGGACTCATTTACTATGGAGCCACATTGTTGTGGTACATGCAGAACGTGGTTAGGTTTCTGGCCGTTCCATGAAAAAACATTGTCTGGATGATGCACATTTTTCTCCAAAACCTGTATATTGTTCACCGTTAAGGGTGCCTTCACAGACGTGCAAATCATCCATGCCATATGCACTATTGCACCCCCATACCATCACAGATGCTGCCTTTTTAACTGTGCGCTGATAATAAGCCGGATGGTCCCTTTCCTCTTTAGCCGGAGGAAACAGCATACATGATTCCCAAAGATAATTTAAAATTTTGATTCCTCGGACCAGAGGACAGTTTTCCACTTTGCCTCAGTCCATATTAAATGGGCTGGGGTCAAGAAAAGGTGGCGGTAGTTCTGGATCTTGTTTATTTACAGTTGTGCTCAAAAGTGTGCATAACCTTAGAGAATTGGTAATATATGTACCATTTGAGCAAGCAAAATACATGTCTTGTGGGATTCACATTCAACGGTAGATCATGATAGAATGGCACGATCATAAAAACAAAACATGGCAACAAAGAAAAAAAATATAACCCCAAGTCTGCATACCCTTAGTTCTTAATATTGTGTATTGACCCCTTTAGCATTAATAACAGCATGCAGTCTTTTGAAATAGTTGTCTTTGAGGCCCCGAATTCTTGTAGGTGGTATAGGTGTTGTCGGTCATATTGTGACTGGGCTTTTTTGTGGCATTAGTGCAGGAAACTTCTTTCTGGCAACTTGGCCATGCAACATTTTTTTTTTTTTCAAGTATCATTGTTTTGTGCTCCTTGAAAAACAACTCTTTTTCCAGAGCAGCCTGTATGTCTAGAGGTTACCTGTGGGTTTTTATTTCTTAAACAATTATTTTGGCAGATTTGACTGAAATCTTTCTTGGTCTGCTTGACCTTGGTTTGTAACCAAGAAAACCCCAAAATGTCCACTTCTTAATCAGTGATTGAACAGTAATGATTGGCATTTGAAAGGCTTTGAATATCTTTTTATATAGTTTTCCATCTTTATAAAGTTCTATTACCTTGTTACGCAGGTCTTTTTGGCAGTTTTTCTCTGCTCCCCATGGCTCAGTATCTAGCCTGCTCAGTGCATCCACGTGATAGCTAAAAAAACTCATTGACTATTTATACCCAGACACAAATTGCAATTTAAAAACCACAGGTGTGGGAAATTCACCTTTAATTGACATTTTCACCAGTGTGTCATCTTGTGTGTCTGTAACAAGGCCAAATATTCTAGAGTATGTAAACTTTTGATCAGGGCCATTTGGGTGATTTCTAATATTACTATGATTTAAAAAGGAGCCTAACAACTATGTGATGATACATGGCTTCGTATGATCACTTTCCTTAAATAAGGGACAGGTTTTTTTGCATGATTCAAAATCAATGCCAAAATGTCCCAATTTCTGGCAGGGTATGCAAACTGTATTGTTTCCTCGTTGCATGTTTTAGTTTGAACTATCATTTGTGGATGTAGTGACTTACTGTGTTTCAGACAATGGTTTTCGGAAGTGCTCCTGAGCCCCTGCAATGTTTTCCATTACAGTGTCTGTTTTTAATGCAGTGCTGCCTGAGGGCCCAAAGATCACGGCCAGCTAATTGGTTTTTGGCCTTGTCTCTTGCATACAGAGATTTCTCCGCATTCCAAAAATCTTTTAATTATATGATGTACCATTGATGATGAGATCCCCAAACTCTTAGCAATTTTACATTGAGAAACATTATTCCTATATTGTTGCACTATTTGCCACAGAGTGGTGAACCCTTTCCCATCCTCAATTCTGACAGACCCATGCTTTCTGAAATTATCAGTAACATAATATCCAAACATGTTACTGATCGGTGGCCAATTCACCTAATTCTGTCACGGACATGAGTTGGGACCCAAGCGCGAATAGGAAGGGCAAAGGGGAAGAGACAGGTAGGGTGATGGGAATCCGACAGGGGATCATCACAGAAACAGGCAGCAGAGGTACTGACCGGAGACAGGCAGAGTAGTCGGGGACAGGCAGTAGGTCGGTGCATGGGCGGGCGGCAGAAGCACAGGTAGGTAACAGACGGAGTGAAGGGACGGGCAGAAGGTCGAAACAGAGGCTGACAGAAGAAGTACGGGCAGGGAGTAGACAGAGTAATCGGGGACAGGCAACCAGTCGGTACACGGGAGATCCAAACGTAACGAAGACTCGGAGATAGCTTTGAAACGCATGTGAAGTACGACCATGATCCGGCAGGGAAGGAATGACAGGGCTCTGTGGTTATACTGCAGGTAACGAGGTAAGCGGGAGCAGGTGTGTGATTGTGGATTAGGAACAGGTGTGGGAGTGGAGGAGGTGCAGGTGAGTGACAGGCTCAGGGACACGAAGGCCCGCCTCTGAGTGATTGCGGAGGCGGGGGCGTGACAAATTCGTTGTGTGATATTCGACCATGTTTAGTTTTTTAGAACTACACAATTTTCCAGTCTTTTGTTGCATCATGTTGCATCTGTTTTTTTTGGCATCAAATTCAAAGTGGGGATACATTTTTCAAGAAATAATTAAATGTCTGTTTCAACACTGATGTGTTGTCGTTGTACTATTTTCTATTGAATACAGTATGGAAATTAGGAGGTAAATATTTTGCACATCATTGCATTCAGTTTAAATTGACATTTTATGCAGCGTCCCAACTTGGAAACGGAAATGCATTATAAGCTGGGTAAAAACCTCCAAAAATCTGCGAAAGTTCAGAATAGGTATAACAAGGGAAAACAAATAAATGTAATGGTTATGTTCACAGTGTTAATATCATTGGGTTCACTTTTCTCATGGTAACGGGTCACAAATCCTGCTACTGCAATTGCAGATCACAGTATTTTACAACAGATATAGAAGTATGTCAACATTTGATATGGTTTAAAATTATTTATGCTTCTGTATGGATTGAAGACAATATTTGTCTCTAATGTTTTCATATGTCTGATATGACCTCTCGAGAGCCAGGTCTGCCTGTGGGGGACTATAACTTTAGCAAGGTCAGGTTTCCAGAGTGTGTCTACATTTTGTCTCAGTCACAGTGGTCAGGTATTCTCCCATTGTGTGGTCCATGTTTAGGGCTAAGTAGCATTTCAATATACTTTTTGTTTCAATATTCTTTTTCTGTTTTTTGGTTAACTCTTTTCTCTGTGTCAAACAGTTCTCTTTGTTTCTTTATTATTTGGTTGGGTCTAACCCTGTTGGTCATCTGTGTCTCTCTGCGGTCTGTTTGAGTTTTAATCAGAACCCCAACACCAGCTGACTTTTTAGGTTTGTCTCTGTATCTGAGTGCTTTGTTATGGATGGGGTCACTTTCCTTAAGGTGAGTCAGTTATGAGTTACTTTGCTTAAGGTACATTTGAAATTGAACAGCTTTTTGTCAGGATTTTGATGATTAGTGGGTAAGGTACAATTTCTTTTGAGAATATATGAGAATACTTAGGCCGGTTGAGCCTTGTCCTGGGCCATTTCTCAGCCTTGAGGGTTCATGCTGCTATATTATTGTGTCAAGGGGTTGGGGAGCAGTGGTGTACCCAGAAACCTTTCATTGGGGTGGCCAGGTGGGGCCTCTGAAAATCTTGGGGTGGCATATCAAAACCAAAAGCCATAACTGAATTTCTGGAATTCTATTGCACTGTTGTAGTAAATCAGATATTTCAAAACAATGTCAATATGAGAGTGTAAAGTGTAATGTATCTGTATATACGTGTGAAGCAATTTCTAATCATAATCAATGTATATTTTTCATAATAATTCATGTGAAAGAAAAATGCAAATGCTGATCTTACCTCGCCTCATCTTCATGCAATTTCTAGACACAGAGAACCAGAAATTAATAGAACCAGCTATATGCAATTGCAACAACGCAGGTAAAAAACATTTGCTACCTAGTTATGTGTTTCTTTAGGCCTATGTATATTGGGTTAAGTTCGACTAGCCAGTTACACAACTGTAGCCGTTAGCTTAATGGTTCTGGGTGCTAAATTTGGCTAGTATATCAAGCTAAACAAACTGTATAATAATGCACAAATGTTTTTCTTAACTCCTTATCGCAGACATTTGCTACCTTCAGGCAGAGTGTTCACAAACAGACCCAAGCCTAGCCTCGCCAAAGGCGATTGACTAAAGATTGTCTGGGAGAGGCTGCATTGTCAAAAACCTGTATGAAAAAATCCTACCTACTGTACTTTTAAATGAATATTACCTGGTGTAAAATATAGATATAAGCGTATTATATGTGCTCAGAAGCATATTATGGGAGGAGATGAACCCCAGGACCACACCTAATGACTACCAAATCAAGCTCTGAGTGAAGGTGATTTGGCAAAGATGAGAGTTACTAATGAAATCTGTAGGAGCCACTGTCTTATGGGGTTAAGACAAATATGTCGATAAGTAGAGCAGGGGTGTTTAAGTGGTTACATCGCAGGACAAGTTAAGCCAATAAAGAGGGGCATATTTGTGTCAGAGGCGGAGGAGGGTGGGGTCATTAGGGCTACAGGGAGCCATCAAGGTGGTTATTCTAGTGGGGAGTTAAGGTGGGGGTGGACAGCAGTACAGATCAAACAGGCCGGAGATACCGGCTCCGTCAACACCAGGCCACATCTGGCTAACCCCAAACACACACACGCACACACACACACACCCACATACACACACACAATGACAACCTTCCACCAGCCAGATGTGACGCTTGCCTTTTACAGGCCCCTGCCCCAGATCCATCTCTCTTCTCCCACAATTGGTGTTGGTTTGGGCCTGTAATGTAAGGTCTGCATCGTTTGTAAAGGTCTAATCAGCAGCAGGAGTCAAAATACTTTTGCCCCTCTGCAAGACCGTGAGACCAATGGTGGAGACGCAGCATAGAGATGTAGTTAGTTCAGGACTGCTACAAAGACGCACAACACTGCGGCGCACTGTTGGGTTTTTAACTGCAACTCAGCAGTTTGCATTCTGCAATAACCTGAACGAGGACAGAAAAAAGCTCTCTAATGCAACAATGTAGATCATTTATTATTGAAACAGACCCACCAGATCTTACTGGATCAACAAACATAGAAACAGAATTTCTATTACATTTTTTATAGAATATTAAAATTAATAATGAATAAACCGAAGAATTACAGAACAAAGAGAAAAATGTATTAGGGAATGGGTGCATTTATATATGTATATGAGAGAGAGAGAGAGAGATGGGGTATGCAACCCTCGACAAGTAGTAAAACCACCTTCCTCTTCTCTATGGTCCTGTAATTAAAGCCAAATGAGATTTTTGTTGCTCCCTATTCGTTTTTTTATTTCTAGCCACAAAAAGCCAGGGGGTCTATGCTCCGTGGCCACCACTACACCATAAACACCCCTCTTCTCGCTCACCGCTTCTCCTTTTATGTTTTAAACTGGTAACATCATCAGTTTTACTCTTCAAACAAGCTGTTTAACAGGAGAAAAGTCCCTCCTTCATATCCCCCATTGAAGTCCACAGCGGTTTTTGCATGTTTAAAATTCCATACCATATTAGATTTCACGCTTGGTTTTATGCTATCCTATGGAATGTTCTTTGTTCCCAAACTGAGTATCACTGGGTCTGAACTAGGACGTACGGTGGTTCTTCAAGCAGAGGTGGACTTCTCCATTGACACCTTGTTAAATGGCTGTCTTTCTCTGGACTCAAGGTTTATTGAGTCCAGAGGCAGTGTTGGGCTCATTTATGACTCAAACATCCCGACGACACACCTACACACATACATACATCTACATATGCCTTCCCTCCAAAGCAGACATTGCTTGGGATGTAAGGTGGGATTCAAGGAGCACAGATCAGTGCTGCACCCTGTGTGAATCGGCTGGAGCTGCCTGTCCCCGGTCAGAGTTCAGCTGTGCTGCTCCTTGTTAGAGTTTTAGAGGTGTGCTCAGAGTGCAGACCCTAATCTGTATCATACGTTGGCTCCTATGTTTCTACAAACCCCAAAGACACCGGGTGTACCTCATAACCAACCTACTGGAGGTTTGGTTACACAGGGGAGAGTCACACCCCATTAAATAAAGACCTTTTAAGGCTGTGGGCTACTAAAGCATTAAAATGTATTTGAATCCAGCGGTTTTAATCTTGTGGCCGATCTGTGGTGAGTTCAACTATTTATGTACTAATATTGTCATTACACGGAAATTAACTTTCTATTATTACCCAATGGCACTGCATCGCATTTCCCGAAATGCTTTAAGCTGTTTGACTTTGGCAGTATCTACAAATTGCAGAACAATCTGAATAGGAATTCAAGTACGAAAGAGAAGGGGGGGTTAAGGAGCATGGAGGGAGGAGATTTGAAAGAGAGGGAGTGGAGGAGCGGGGAGAGAGAGAGGTGTGGCATAGCAAGGCAGGGCGAACTGGCCTCCGAACATGCTGGCCAAGGTCAACCCCGGTGGTTTCCACCTGTCCCTTTGCCAGCACACGTAATAACTCCTCCGTCAACCGCCGGGAGCGCAACACCGCCTCAAAACCTTCATTTGAGATTTTTTGTTGCACAAACAACGCCTAAGGTGCGAGGGGGTGCAGCGAGGGGGAACGGGGCGTTTTCCACTGTTGGTCTCCGGTCTGTTATTGGAATATTGCAGCCCAGGGGAGCGGATTTCAAGTTGCACTCGTGCTGTGAATTGTGATGCGCGGACACGTACACGTGAGCTACTGATTCCGACTGCGTGAGGGCCAAGCGAAGTTGGTGGTATCGGCCTGCAGAGGCACATGCCCTGCGTCAGGACTCCCCTTCCACCAGACTCCCTTTTCCCCAACAACACTGACGCTGACACAGTTCAGCAGACAGGGCCGGCTTTGTGATTTTCACACTGCAAAGTGGTCCAAACAGTCTCATTAAATCGCAGAATGTTTGCTAGAGAAGAACGGTAGCGAAGAAGAAGAAATTCCTCTTATTTATAGGATAAACAAGCTCATAACTTCAGGCATGTAGCCAATACCCTGCTCCTTAAGTCAGCACCACCCCCCTGAGCCCTCCCCTGTCACTATTCATCCTATCAGTGCTGCATCACTCTTTTTCTGCATTTTTCTTGCAACTTCAGAACAGTTGTGTGACTGTTCCTACCACCCTCTTCTATTTGTTCATATGCCGCCATAATGTAATTATGTCTTGATGTCTTATTTAATGGAAAATGTCATGGAACACAAATGAATTCATCGCTTCCCGTGCAAATGGCCTACATTATATTACTGAAGCTATAAATGTGGCTGTTGTGGACCCCTATGAAAAAGAGTGACACAGACTACCAGACTCATATTTTCAATAGCCCCTTACAGAGTCAGTCTCTGAAAGACCACTGTGGAATTGTTCTGATATACCGTGGCTGCGATCGACCGTATTTCACACAGACAAGCACCGTATCCCAGCAATATATCACACCAAGCTAATGAGAATGGGGTTACAGCTCTTAGTGGAGTCAACTTAGTGGAGTCACCGGTAGCCAATCAGCAGTCAACCCAAAAGAACACAGCAACGAACACATGATGGAATATGTGAAATCGGAGGATACTGTAACAAGTCGACAAGAGTGGCCTAAACATTTCTACGGAATCTGATAGCCATTGCTGGAGGATAGGGCAATGTACAGGAGAAACATCTCCTGTGAGGATGCAAAGGAAAACACCTGGAACAGCAGACTTTGAGGGCGATGTAGGACAAAGGAAACACAGATAAACAAACACAGAGACCCAGCAGACAAAAGCCAGCCCAGCTGAAGCCTGGATTAGAGTTTAGACGAAGGTGGATTGAATCGGAGTCAAACCAAAAGATACGACCCGGGATTTGACTCTCCACAACAGAGTATAATGATTGTTTGTTGTGTTTGTGTGAATCTGCGTGGGTATGTTTAGACTGTGCTTGAAAGTGGTCTGGACCATTCGTGACCTCAGTTCCCAGAATCTGGACCTGGCCGGCATGACAGAATAAATAAACTAGAAGCACTGATAGAACCCCAGGCCTAGTCCAGACCGTAGACATATACACACACACACACACACACACACACACACACGGATGAGCTGCAGCCAACACAAACAGACTCACACCGTCACGCCAACGGAACTGCTGGGGCCCCTCTCCGGTCTCTGCACACAACAAATATGCCAGATCAGCCTGCAAATGAACCACGAGGAGGTGTGTGTTCAAACAACTCTCCACATTCATGCACCATGGAAAAATCTCTGTACAACTCTGCATTAACCATATGGTCTAAACCGCACCAATCAATCGTTCCCTCTCTCTGGTGATCCCCCCCACTCTGATTCTCCCTACTGTGAAACAAATGCTGCTGTAAGAGATGTTACGGACTGGGAAATTGAGAGACAAAAAGAGAAACAGACAGAGAAAAGGAGAATGAAATGGAAAGAGACAGAGAGACACAGAGAAAAAGAGAGCGCGAGACGGAGTCCTGTGAGTAGGGAAATCTGAGAGAGGGAGTGATTACTCAGCACAGCCACATGAAAGAGCAGTGTTCATTTCTGTCTTGTGCACTGTGGGACTCGCCAAGGATTTATGTCCTATTTGTGTTGTTGGGGAAGAATTAAGATTCCAGAGGAACCAATGCTCACCCCAGAGCCCACATCCCTAGCAGTCTCACTGTGCTTCCTTTACTGCTACGGCCTCTCACTGGAGCTGCCACTGACACTCCAGCACACCGCGCATTCAGTTCCACTGACACATGCACACAGTATTTGCCTTTGCACACTGGAATCCCTCTCTACCACTTCTGTGGTGTGTTTGAGTGAAGCACAGACCAAACAAAACTCAAATTGGGTTCTCTTTGAGACACTCATCTCTAATAAAACAAATCTCTTTTTAAATTGTGGCAACTTCGGATGATGACACGAATATCACACCAAACCACACTGTACATTGAGAAGTAGTAGGATCTAACGTCCTCTGCCAAAAGGTAGAGCATCAATTTCGATTACCGGATCTGTAGCTGGGGCTTCAGTTATTTTTACTCAGCATGGTATTTTCTGTCCATTGACAAATATTGTTTTGAAGTAATGACATACTGTGTTCTTATCTCATTAAACAGGAATGATGGCCAGTGAGGAGAACCTATTTTTGCAGCCATGCTGTGCTGACCTACCACATGTTCAGCATAAGTTACAGCTGTAGAGGAGGTGGTGTGTTGGAGGTCCCTGGCTGTAGAGGAGGTGGT